>JANHGN010004094.1:0-32185 GCA_024605025.1 Megaceryle maxima | reverse complement strand
GGTGGGGGGGGGGGGGGGGGGGGGGGGCGCGGGGGGGGGGGTGGGGGGGGGGGGGGGGGGGGGGGGGGGGGGGGTTCGAGGGCACTGGGTCCCTGTCGGGCACCTGCGGGGATTGCGGTGCTGGAAGAGACCGCGGCGGGGAGAGCGATCCGATCCTGGCTCCGGAAAAGGGATGTGGTGGAGGCAGCAGGGGTACACCCCTCCGCCCCCTCCGTCCCGGGAACCCCCTGCAGCCCCCGGGCTCGGATTGGTGGCGTCGGGGGCGCAGGGCGGAGCCGGCCCGGTGGAGCCATGACATCACCGTCGCCGCCGGGCCGTCCCCGGTCCCGGCCATGCCGCCCCGCCCCGCCGCCGCCGCCCCGCCGTAGTCCCCGGTGGGTCCGGCCGAGCCGCGGCGGGAGGGAGGGAGGGAGGGAGGGCGGGCGGGGAGCGGTGGCAGCAGCTCCCGGGGCAGGGAGGGGGGACTCCTCGGGGAAGTCGGGCCCACAGCTCGGGGGCACCGGTAGTCCCACGGTGCGGAGGAGGGGTCCCCGCTGCCGCCGGGTACCGGAATGTGCTGCGAGGGGCGGGGAACGCGGGAGCCGGGACCGGGGATGTCCCGGCCGGTCTTCCCTGTATGTTCCCGGTGCATCCCAGTTGCCCCCCGGTGCATCCTGGATGTCTCCACTGCATGTCCCCGCTGTCCCCAGGCTGTTGTCTCCAGAACATCCCATCTGGTCCCAGCTCATCCCGCCTGTCCCTGGTGTGCCCCCGGTGTGTCTCCGCTGCCCCCTGTGTCCCCCCATCGTCCCCTGGTACATCCAGACTCTCTCTCTGGCTCTCCCTGATGTGTCCTGGCTGTCCCTGGTCTGTCCCCAGTGCCTCTTGTCTGTCCCTCGTGTGTCCCCTACTGTCCTCCATCCCACTCTCTGCTTCCTACTGTCCCCAATACATCCCATCTGTCCTCTGTGGTGTCTTTGCTGTCCCCTCTGCATCCGGGTACGTCCCCAGGGTCCCCACTGTATCCCGACTGTCCCTGGCGTGTGTCCCTGGTGAGTCACAGCTGTCCTCCGTGTGTCCCTGCTACCCCAAGGCTGTTTCTCCAGCGCATCCCACTTGTCCCCAGTATATCCCGGCTGGTCCCAGGCTGTCCTTGCTGTCCCTGATGCATCCTCGCTGTCCCTGGGCTGTCCCCGCTGTCCTCGGTGCGTCCCGGCTGACCCAAGAGCAGCACAGCCCCAGCAGCCCAGCAGGATTGGGGACACTCGGGATTGTCACTCCATGTCTCCATAGACCCTGGCGTGGGGCAGATCACGCCCGTGCCGTGGGACCGTGGCCTGGGTGCACGGGACAGTTCCCTGCCGTGCTGGCATGTCCCCGGTGCCTGGGGTGAGCGACCGAGGGGGCACCGGGGAGTGGGACACGGACTGTGGGTGCCCCTGGCTATGCTAGAGCTGTGTCGTGCTCTCCCTCCCCAGGGACCTTCCCGCTGCCCCCGCGGGGCCCTGTGCTGGGGGAGGGGGTGGCCACGCCATCCATCTGTCGGGGCCCCCCCATCTGTCCCCCGCGGCGGGGCCTGGGGGGGCCGCGGGCTGCTCTTCCCCTCCAGACAGAGCCTCACTTCCCCCGGTGACGCAGCCGGAGCCGCCGGCCCCGGGGCCGCTTCCTGTGCCAGGGGGCAGTGTGAGTGGGGCCCAAGCCCCCCTCCCCCCCCGACATGCCTGGGTTTGCTACTGGCCCCTTGGGGCGCGGGGGGACAGGGACAACACGTGTGAGGTCTGACTGCGTGTGCCGGGGAAGCTGCTCGGTGCTGCTCGGCACCGGCCTTGGGGTCACGAAGTCGATGGTGCTGGGGGCAACGGGCTCGGGGCTTGGTAGAGACAAGTCCCACAGCCCCCCGCCGAGAGGGGCTGTAAATACCCGTGCAACGGCTGTTTTTGCCACTCTTGTTGGTTCGGGTGGGAGAAGGTGGTGGAGTTTGCCCTGGGGTCATCCCATGGCCTCCAGTGTGTAGTCCCCTGTGGAGGGACAGGGCTGTCGCTCCACACACCCCGACCTCGCAGTCTGGGAGCAGACTGGGAGCAGTCCCAGTCACCCCCAGATCCTTCCATTGTCCCCTCTGGTTTCCCCCCGAGCTGTCAAACCCTCCCACTGGGTCACTGGGCATTGCCACCGTGGGGTCTGGGTGAGACAAAGCCGCGTGGCCCCGTGTGAACCCTAACTCTTGCCCGGCTCCTGGGGTGCAGGGTGGAGGACACGGCCTGGGGACAGGGCGCAGCTCCGTGCTCGGAGCCTCGGGTGCTCCCCGAAGGGTGCCCAGGCCCTTGGGGGTCCCTCTCCAAAGGTTGCTGGGTGCCTTGGGAGGGTCCCTTCTCCGTGGGGTGCCCTTGTACTCTCGGTGCTACATAGGGATGCCCGGTGTCCTGGTGTCTCCTCTCCCGAGGGGATCCTCAGTTTCCCGGACCCCCTGTGCCGGCTCCTCGGGGCTGGCGCTGGCGGAGCCGCGCACAGTGGGCGGTGGCGGCTCCGGCTCCTCCCCGGCCGAGGCGGGAAGGCGGAGCTGGGACGCCGCCACCTCCCAACAATAGCGCGGCCGGGCCGGGCTGGGATGGAGCCGTCGCCGCTGCCGGGACCAGCCCCGAGGCCGCGCTGAGCGGGGACGGGAGGCGCCTCCGGGAGCCACGGTCGTGAGTGCGCGGCGGGGGCGGGAGCTTGGCGGAAGCGGGGGGTGTTCCAGGCCGGAGCCGGTGCTCGGGGCCGGCCCCGGTTCCGACGCGGACGGAGCGAGCGGCGCTGGGAGGCACCGGTGTCAGGGGAGCCCCAGGGGAAGTGGGGCTTGCGCTGAGGGGATCTGTCTGCACCCCTGGAGCCCTGTGCACCGGGAGCTGCGCATTCCGGTGCCCTGGGGACGGTGCGAGCCCCGGGGGTGCTGTGTATCTCGGTGCCAGTTCCAGGGTCCCTGCACACCCGGGCAGGGCTGCAGGAGGGGTCCCTGTGGCTCTGGGTGCTGGTGCCGGTAGGGTCAGGGCTTGGCCCTGGGGCTCCTCCGAGGCTCCATCCCCCCTCCTCAGCCCCGTTCTCCCCCCTCAGGTGACACCGCGGAGGAACGGGTCGGGGGACATCCCAAGCGAGGTAAAGGGGCTGTCTGGGCTGCTCAGGGCCTGGCAGTGCCACGGGGACCAGGGGGGACCCCGGCTGGACGCACATACCCCGCAGCCAGCAATGTCGGAGAGCGTGGCCAAGGTGCCAGGAGACGGGAGCCCCGTGGTGCTTGGCGAGACAGGAACTAGCCATGAGCTGCTGCAGCGGCTGCGGGAGCTGGAGGTATGGGGGCGGGCCAGGAACTGGGGCTACTGGGATCTGGGACCACCAGGCAGCCATGCCTGGTGACACTGTGCAGCCATGGCCACCAGAAACTAGGGCCACCAAGGCAGCTGTGGCCAGTGCCTTGGGGCGACCATGGGCACTGTCACTATGCAGCCATGGCCAGTGCGCATCTGTGGCTGATGCCTCCAGGGCAGCCACAGCCACCGTGCAGCTGTGGCCACAGTCACTGTTCAGCCAATGCCAAGACACAGCTGTGGCTGGTGCCACAGAGCCAGCAGCCCAGACACCATGGTGAGGGCCAGCACCTTCCTGCTTTCTGCGGCCCTCATTTGCCACTGCTCCTGGGGCTCTAGGTTCCACCAGGCAGATGAAAGGTCCCCTTAGTGCTGTGTGGGGGGGTCCAGGTACTCAGGCCCCTCCACCATATCCCCTGAGCTGTCCCTGCTCTGTCCTCAGGCAGAGAACTCAGCCCTGGCCCAGGCCAATGAGAACCAACGGGAGACCTACGAGCGCTGCCTGGATGAGGTATTTGGACACACACGTGTGCTGGGGCACGGGGCTGCGTGTGCCCTTGCACCCCACCCAGGCCTATCCTCTGCTCGACAGGTTGCCAACCACGTGGTGCAGGCGCTGCTCAACCAGAAGGTGGGTGTCAAGGGTTCTGGTAGAGTCTGTGTTGGGGACCTCGGGGGTGGTCCTGGCTGACACTGCCTCCCCCTCCATCCTGCCCTGGGCAGGACCTGCGCGAGGAGTGCATCAAGCTGAAGAAGCGGGTCTTTGACCTGGAGCGGCAGAACCAGGCGCTGAGTGACCTCTTCCAGCAGAAGCTGCAGCTCTCATCTGGATCCCTGCCTCAGGTACAGCCAAGGCTGCCTCGGTGCAGGGCAGCAGGGGATTGTGGGGCACAGTACCCCCCAAAAAAACTTCACTCAGTGTCTCCTTCTTTCCAGCTGCCACTGCATCCCATGCCAGTGCCCTTGGATGTCCCGGTAAACCCCCAGACAGGATCTGCTGAGAAGCTACCCCCCCTGCTGCCCCCCAGCCTCTGCATCCCCCTGCCAGAGGTGGGTATCAGCATCTCTAACCCCCCCCCCACCCCTCCGCACTGTCCCCTGTCCTGGCTGTGGCACCCCCTCCCCATGTCTACACTATTGCCTTTGCCCACAGTGTCACTGTCCCCATCTCAGTTGTGTGCCCAACCCAAACCTTGCTGCATCCTTCTCCTTGTCCCCCTCCTCCCATGGTGTCCTTAGGGCATCCCCCTCTCCCAAGCCCACCACAGTGCCATGGGACTTGGTTCTGGGTCCCCAAGGGATGACAGTACCCGGACCCTGCAGGTGATGCCGTCGGTGCCATCGGGTAGCCCTGGGCTCAGCCCTGGTGCCCCTCCCCTGGATGCCCTCTCCCCCTTCTTCAAGAAGAAAGCCCAGATCCTGGAAGTGCTGCGCAAGCTGGAGGAGACTGACCCACTGCTGGGACCCTCCCCAGCCTCCCCTGGCTCCCCCGAGCCCTGCGCCGCCCTGGGCTGGTCCCCTTGCTCACTGCGGGGGACGGGGGCTACCGGAGGGTGGAGGGGGGCTGAAGGCAGCCCCTGCTCTTCACCAGAGGAGGCTGTGCCACCCCGGGGGGCCTTGCTCAGCGCCTTGGCCGAGCGGCTGCTGCGGGGGGATGGGGCCTGCTGCCGGCACAACGGCGAAGCCCCCGGAGGATCCCCCCGGCAGCGGCATGGTGAACACCCCGCTTTCCTGGGGCTCTACACCCCAGCTGAGGAGAACCCCGAGGGGGGCTTCACCTCACTCTTGCCAGGTGGGGGACCCAACCCTTTGCCATCACCTCCCAAGGTCCTGAAGCTGCCACCTCCCCCAGGGGCTCTGCGCCTCAGCCCCCAGCTTGCCCGGGCCTCCAAGATCCCCTGTCGCAGCAGCAACCCCGAGGCCTCACCGGTGCTCAGTCGCCAAGCCTCCCCTGATGCCCCCCCAGAACCCAGCTCCCCCGAACCCCCTCCTTTTCCCCCACCCCGTGTCTACGAGGTGGCTGAGCAGCCCCCCAGGGTGCCAGGACCCCCTGCCAGCGGGGAGCGGGAGCGGGCGGCTGCATCTCCCCCCAGCACCCGCCGTGGCACAGGGGGCTCAGCCCCCTCCCGCCGCCCTGTCAAGAAGCCGTCTGAGCCGTGCTACTTGCCCTTCAAGGAGCGCTTGGCTGCCCTGGGCAAGCTGCGGGGGGCTGAGGGCCGTGACCCACCTGGCCCAGGACGGCCTGAGCGGGGCCACGGGCCTGATCCACGTCCCCCACCCCGGGGGGGCTTGGGGGGCAGCCTGAAGCACCCTGAGCCAGCACATGGTGGGGAGCCCCTGGCCCGCTGCTACTCCTCCAGCTCTGTGGGTGAGCCTGGCAAGGTGGGGGGCAAGGGACGTCCCACTGGTGGCAGGACCCCACCACGGGGGCCCACAGTCCCCCCTGCCAAGGCCACCCGCAGCCCCCACGGCAGCCCCACCAAGCTGCCCACCAAGGCGGCTGCCAGCAAAGCTGGGACTCCACGGGTCGAGGAGCCAGCAGGGGCCAAGGTGACAGGAGCCCCCCACAAACCACCACCGTCTACCGAGCCACTGGGCGTGGGGACACCACCACCATCGGGTGCTGCCGGGCATTCGGCCATTGAGGAGAAGGTGATGAAGGGCATCGAGGAGAACGTGCTGCGGCTGCAGGGGCAGGAGCGGGTGCCAGCAGGAGAAGCCAAGGGCAAGGCTGTGAGCGGCTTGGCCAGTTGGTTCGGGCTGCGCCGCAGCAAGTTGCCAGCCCTGAGCCGCCGTGGCGACAGTGGCCGTGGGCGGGACTGGGCCAGCACGCCAGCTCCTCACCGTCGCGAGGTCAAGCTGGCTGCCCGTAAACTGGAAGCTGAGAGCCTCAATATCTCGAAGCTGATGGAAAAGGCAGAGGATCTGCGGAAGGCACTGCGGGAGGAACACGCCTTCCTCCAAGGCCTGGCGCTGGAGAAGGGGCATCCCTGTGGCCCCCCCTGTGGCCCTGGCCCCCTCCCTGTCATGTACCAGGAGGTGACAGCCGAGACCTTCATGCAGCAGCTGCTCGACAGGTCAGTGCCTGCCTGGGTCCCTTCTGGGGAGGGGGTCCGGGGTGGGGGGGGGGAGGTGTGTGGGAGGTGAGCTCACCCTAACGCAGCAGCGTCCCCAGGGTGGACGGAAAGGACGTGCCCTATGAGAGCCGCCTGGAGCACAAGCGGGAGCTCTGTGACCTCCGTCGGGTCCCCCCTGATGCCAAAGACCCCCAGCTCTGCCGCCCACCCCGTAATGGCATTGTGGGGCACCTGCGGGAGCCCCCTGACAAGGTGAGGACCTCCTCTACACCCCATTGCCACCAGCCATGTAGCCACACTGTGGCCACTCACAGTGTGTGTGTTTCACCCCTGCTAAGGTGCCCGGTGTGGGGCTCCGGGATGAGCTGCCATCGGATGAGAACTTGTCAGAGTCGGGGACGTCGCAGCACTTTGCTGGTGAGGGGACACCGTGGGGGTGGGTACAGCGGGGAGGGGGACACTGGCACAGACAGACACCCCCCCAAACACTGACACCTCTCCCCTGGTGCCGGCAGCCTGTGGGTCACTGACGCGGACACTGGACAGTGGGATCGGGACATTCCCACCTCCTGACTATGGGGGAGTCCCTGCCAAGAACACCCCAAAACCTCGAAGCCGCCCCGAGCCGCTGCCCAGTGTTGTGGTGGCACGGCCCACCCCCGTCACCAAAGTGCCACGCAAGGCCCGCACCTTGGAGCGGGAGGTGCCCAGCACCGAGGAGCTGCTGGTGGCCAGCAAACACCGGAGCACCCCAGCGTGCCGCCCTGTGGCCCCCCCTGCCCCTCCTGGTCACCGCCTTGCTCCTCAAGGTCAGTGTCACGCCAGTGTTTGGAGAGTGCATGGCCCCCGCTGATGGTGCTGTTGTGCACCTGGGCGCAGTGCGGGCTCAGCACCCCTGTGGGGGTGATGGGAGGGGGGGGTTCCCATAGGCCAACACTGATGTCCCCTCTCCACCCTGTTCCTTGCAGACGCTGGTGCCGAGGCCCGGAAGCCACAACGCATCCAGCCCAGCAAGAACTGGACCTTCCCCAATGCCAAAGCCTGCGGTGCTGCTGACCCCTTCCTCTGCCCCCCCGGCGGGCTGGAGGGGCTGCACTGTCCCGCTGTGGTAAGGGACGGGGGGCTACAACACCCCCCCCCACCAGCTCTGGGGTGTAATTAGGATTGCTGGGGAGTGGGGGATGTAGCAAGCTCCCTCCCCCCCCCCACCATCTCTGACCATGCTGTCCCTCCCCAGGCACCCGTCTGCAGCCCACCTGGGCGTCGAGGGGTGTCCCCGGAGGCACCCCCGCTGCTGCCCCCCGCCCTGAGTGCCAGCAGCAGCCGGACACCCAGTGCTTCAGATGTGGGGGACGAGGGGAGCACAGAGGCCCGTTCGCGGGATGGGGGGCATGGCCCCCCTGGGCTGGAACACTCTGAGTCCCTCAGCGACTCGCTCTACGACAGCCTCTCCTCCTGCGGCAGCCAGGGCTGAGCCCCCCGCTGTGGCTGCTCTCTCACATCTTCCACACCCCCCTTCCCACTACTCCCCACTCCCCCATCCCAGTCTGGGGTGCTACCTGGGTTTGGGGGGGGGGGGTCCTGACACCCTATGTCCCCCTCCCCAGCTCTCTCCGATGGTGCTATTGCATTGTACAGCCCCTGCCGCCGGGTTTTTAATTCAATAAAGCCGCCCTGCCCCGGTTTATTTATATAGGTGATTGTGGAGCTGCTGTGGTCTCTGTGTCCTGCCCAGGGGCAGGGATGGGACAGGGAGGGAAGGTGGCTGAGAAATTAAAGTCTGAGCATTTTATTGACTCGTCACGGTGTACAAAGAGGTGACGGTGGGATGGGGAGAGCTCCGGAATCCAAACCCATTGGCTCGTCCAGTGGAGCTGCTGCTTTCCTGTTTGGGTTGTTTTTTTTCCTTGTTATTTCTTGGCACTGGTACTAAAGAAGAGACTTCTCTGTTGAGTTTGGCTTTCAGGGGGAGGGGTGCCACCGTGGTTCCACAATCTATGGCTGCCTGGGTGTGGGTGTAACACCCCATGGGGCTGGGAAGAAACTTTGATGGGGGAGTAGAACCATGAGGGACAAGAACCCTGAGGGATAAGAAGAAGAAGAACCCTGAGGGCTGGGGGCTCTGTGGGGAGGCAGCTGGGGCAGGGAGGGGTGGGTTGGGCCAGAGCTGAGCTCCAGCAGGATCTGTAAATTGGCCATTTTCTAAGCAAAAAAAAAAGCTAAACAAGAGAAAAACCCACAAGGTGTGAAAGCTTCTGGGCTGCTTCTCCTCGGCAGCAAAGCACAACCCCTTTAATGAACCAGAGAAGGGGGGGGGGCAGGGAGGACACGGGGACCAAGGGGGTCTGCAGTCGCTTCATTTCTTCTCCTTCTTCTTCTTCTGCAAGAGGAGATGTGGCCAGTCACTACTGGGGCTGTGGCCCCTGTGGCTCCCTGCTCCAAGGGACAGGATTGTCCTGTTCCCCCCCACCATGCCCAGGGGACCATCACCCACCTCAGTCATGCCCAAGATCATCAGGAGCTCCCGGAAGATGTTGACGAAGTCGAGGAAGAGATCAACGCAGTGCCTGCAGGGACGGAGTGATATGCTCATGGAGGGGTCTGTCCTGCTTCCCCTGTGCCCTGTGTTCCCCCCATGCCGTCCCCAGCACCCACCAGATGTAATCCTTGTCCCCACTCTCCGCCTTCTCGATGATGAGCTGCGTGTCAAAGAGCACGAAGCCACAGACGATCATCAGCCCCAGGTAGAGGTTGGCCTGCGGGGTGAGGGGACATGGGGATGTTAGACAGGGACAAGCCCCTGTTGGTGTTGCCTAACAGCTGTCCATCTGTCTGTCCTGGCAGACATGAGGGGACTCACTGTGAAGAGCCAAGTGGATCTCACAAAGGCATTAATGACAGAGCAGAGAAGCATCAGGGTGAGCCCAGAGAGCAGGAAACCTGTGGGGAGAGGGTGGAGAGTGAGGCCTGATCCTGGCCCCACACGGTGGGGAGCACCTGGCCCCCCCGTGGGTCCCTGCCCTGGTCCATACTCACCTCCCAGGTAGAGGAAGCTGCGGCGTCGGGCGTACAGGGCACTCAGCGAGAAACAGGTGAAGATGGTGGCAGTGCCCAGGAAGGCGGTGGGGATGATGCTGGGAGAGAGGAGAGGGGGTCAGAGGTGTCTGGGGGATGTGAGGATGATGCTGGGAGAGAGGAGAGGGGGATCTGGGGGTTGTAGAGATGGTGTTGGGAGAAAGGATAGGGGGTGAGGGGGCGTCTGGGAGAGAGCAGAGAGGGTCAGCGAGGTCTGGGGATGATGCTGGGAGAGAGGAGAGGGTGCCTGGGGGTTGGGGGGGGTGTCATGCTCCTACCTGGGGTTGATGGAGATGCACATTTCCAGGAGGGGTCCCAGGTTGATGCCTGGGGGACAGAGCAAGGTGTCACCAGAGCCATTAGGAGCTGTCAGAGCCATTTTTCCCCCATTTTCCCAGGGCTTGGGATCCCACGGGACTTGGGGAGGGGACACAGTGACCACCATCTACCTGTCAGGAAGGCGAAGCCCACCAGCATCCCCAGCCTCTTCTGCTCCATCTCCCGGCTGTGTGGGGTGGCCGTCAGCCAGACCATCAGCCCCAGTGCGCCCAGGCCCGTCAGGAGGCTGAACTGGGAGGGGGTAAGAGGCAGGTGGGGACCTGGCAATGCCTCACCGGGGTAGCGTGGGTGAGGGGGGGAAGCAGGGGGGGCACCCAGGATGTCCCCAAAGCCTCTTACCTGGAAGAGGTGGGTCACTATGTTGACATAGGCCCCCACGGCTGCCACAAACATGCAGAGGGCAAAGCTGCCGTAGACCCTCTTCAGGTGCTCCTGGGTGGAGGCCGAACTGTGGGCAAGGGGAGAGTGGGGTAAGGCCGGCACAGCCCTGCTGTGAAACCCACCCCCCAGCCCTCCAACCTCACTCCGGGGCCACCTGAGGTGTTACTCACATGTGAGAGAACTTGAAGAGGGCATCAAAGTTGATGTTTCGGTCGAAGACGTTCATGGTGCCAGGTGGGGAGTGGGCCCAGTGGCCTCTTCACGGGGGTGCAAGCTGCAAGAGGGGAAAAGAATGTCAGGGGCTACCAAAGAAGCTCAGCAGAGGCTGAGGACTTGCCTGTCCCACAATGAATGAGCACTGGGAGCTGGGAGCTGCTGGGGATCTGCTGCGGTCTGTGCCCTGGAGCCCCCCTTGCCTAGCTGGTGCAAGGCTTGCAGGCTGTTGCGAGACTGTAGCTGTCCCCAGCGAGGCCCTGACCCCGTGGGAGCACTGCAGGCAGCTGGAAAGCGTCTTTGTGCCAGGTTACTATTAGAGCCCATAATGACATCCCCAGAGGAGGCTCTGGCACTGCCAAGCTCCCTGAAGAGCCTCCTGCTCCTCTTCTTTGCCCCATCCCATTCTGGCCCCTCTGCCAGCCCCTGGTCTGGCTGGTTCGGCCAGTTCCTGGCACCAGCAGGAGCCCAACTGGCCTGGCAAGAGGCACGATTGGCCTGTTCCTGAACAAGCCTGGGCAGAGAGGTCCCAAAGGGGCACAGGACACAGCTGTCAACGGGTTACTCGGGCAGAAGGGAGGGCCTGGGGTGTTCTCCTGCCACACAGCTCCCTGAACCCACCGCCCTGGTTCAGGACTGTGCCTGTTTCACCCCAGCACTGGGACAGTGAGAGCTCGGTTGACACTGGGATGGTGTTACCATGTCGATGGGGACCTCCCAGCTTGGCCTCGCAGCTCCTGGAGGGGCAGAAGCCACGGTCGCTGCCCCGCGGCCTTGCCACGGGTTGCGCAAGGCAACGGGGAAGTTGTTTCTGCGCGGGGGGCAGTGGCTGCGGAGGTGTGTGACAACCTCCCCCGGCCGTGACAGCCTGTTTCATCAGGCAGGGCTTTGCCTCCCTGCGGAAACCACAGGTGGGTCCCGGCTCCTGGGATGGCAGAAGTACCAGGGTTCCCCACAGCAGGGGTAGGTAGCCGGGAGAGCCACCCCTCCCCTGACAGGTGGCCACGATCCTACTGGTACCAGTGCCCGGGATGGAGCCGTTTCGGTTTCACTGGTGACACCCCTGGTCGATGGCCCAAGGGCGGCTGCCAGGCGCTGTCAATGGGAAGCCGGGACCGGCACTACCGTGCGACCTTTAGCCACCGACTCCCACACCCAGCCTCGGCCCTGGCACAGTCCCGGGCCTGCCACCAACCACCCCCTTCCCCTGTGGGCACCTCCGAGGGCCACCTCCGAGGGCCACCCCCGGGCTCCCCTCCGCTGTAACCCCCTGGAACAAGGCGGAGGCCACGCGGGGTGGGCGGAGCTGCGGGTACCTGCCACCCCCCACCCCCAGGCAGGGAGGCCTCGGGGTGGGGCAGGAGGCTGCCCAGGCCGGGCCAATGTTCCCCCCACCAAGGGGTGAGGGCTGGGGGGGGACGGGAGCTGTCGGAGCCCCCCCGGGGTGAGGTCTGGGGGAGGGGCCAGGAGGTGCCCAGGCCGGGCGCCCCCGGAATGAGGCCTTGGGGCAGGGCTCAGGATCCGTCCGGGCCCCCCCGGGTGAGGACTGGGGGGTGTTGGGGGCCGCCCAATCCCGCAGCCGCCGCGAGGGTCCCGGGGATCCCCGAGGCCCGGCCAGGCCCCCACCGCGGTACCCCCCGCCCTCACCTGCGCGGCTCCGCCGTCCGTGCCAGGCCTCGAACGGTCCCCACTCCGCCACGCCCCCGGCCCCCGTTGGCCGACGCACGGCGAAGGCCCGCCCCTCGCCTCGCTCTATTGGCTCGCCACCACCACTCGGGGCGGGGCGGCGCGAGCCGTCACTACCGCCCATTGGCGTCCGGCCGCGCCCGAGCGCCACCGTTGGTCGGGCGTCGTCTCCCCCGCAAAGAAGCGCGACGCTCATTGGCCCGGCCGATTGGCACCTCCCGCTCGCTCCCTAAGCCTTTCGGCGCCCCCTGGTGGTGACATCGCCTCTCGCCTACCCTTGGGCGACCCCTGGCGGCTCCGCCGTGGCACTGCCGGGCGGGGCGGGGCCGGGCGGGGCGGGGCGGTCCCGGGAGGCGGTGGCGGCGGCCGGACGCGACGGGCTGAGCCTCCTCCGCCGCCCCCCGGTGCCTGGGCCGGGGATGGGGAACGTGGAGAGCGCGGACGGGGAGGCACTGCCCCGGGGCTCGGGAGCGGCGGCGGCCCCGGGGGGGCCCGGGCTGTTCGCCCCGGGCAAGATGCCGATGCCGGAGCCCTGCGAGCTGGAGGAGCGCTTTGCCCTGGTGCTGGTGAGAGCCCGACCCCCGCCGCGGCCCCGGCCGCCCGCTGCGCCCCTCCGGTTCCCGGTGCGGTCCGCCCCTAGCCGGGACGCTTCCCCCGTGCTCCGTCCCTATTCCCGCTGCGATTCCTCCGGGTCCCGCGGCTCCCTCCCGGTCCGCCTCTCTCTGGGACCCCTCCCGGGGCGTCCTCCCGGGCCGGACTCGCCCCGCCGCCGCGCTCCCCTCCCGGCGTCCGGCTGCGGAGCGGACGGGCGGGCACCGTTGGGGATGGCGCCGGCGTCCGCAGGAACCGGGGGTGAGCAGGGAGCGCCGGTGCCCGCGGGGCTGGGTAATAGCCGTGGGGCTGGGGACAGCCCCGCAGGAAGCCCGTCCCGGGACAGCCCTGGCCGAGGGCTGACGACACTCCTGGTGCCACTGGGGGAGACCCGGGGCTTTTTGGCGCGGGAATGTCCCGTCGAGGTGGCACACGGGGCTGGGTATGGGTCTCTTGTGGGTGAAGGGTGTCCCCAGGGCTGCGGGTCCCCATGGATGCGGTGTCCCCATGGGCGCGGGTTCCCGGTGTGGTCTCCGCTCTGCTGTCATGGCTGTGGTGGTGGCCTTTCTGTCGTGGTCACTGGCCACCGCTGCAGTGCCACCTTGGAACCGGGCCGTGGCTTGGCAGTGACCCTGTCCCTGTGCCGTGACCCTGGTGCCACCGGAACTATCAGTAATGCCCTACGGGCCACTGCGGGCCACCACCACCTAGCTCATGATCCATCCACGGGGACACCGTGGCTGGGTGACACCCGTGACAGCCTGCCCCTGATGCCTGGCACCGGCCATCCCAATGGTGACTGTAGCCAGCGGAAGCCATGTCCAGGCAGGAAATGCCATGTGCTCCCATGGGTCTCTGGGAGCGAGAACCAGGGGGCACTGGCACCCCCAACATGGCGAGGGCCACCCACCCACGGGGCTGTTGCCTGTTGCCGTGTCCCATGCGGGGCAGATGCGGCAGCCTGTCCCTGTGAGGAGTGTGATGGGAGAGGGGGATGCATCCTGTCTGGGAGATGCTGGCACCAGGGGCAAGCGGATTTTGCGGGTGGTGGCACCAGAGGAGCCCCCAAAATCCTGACCCCAGTGTTGACGTTACCCAGTACTGTCCTGGCAGGGAGAAAAATACTTCATCGTGTGGTGGGGTTTTGATGCCAGTGGCCCCGGATGAGCAGGATCCATCCATGTGTGTCCTCCAGTTTCTGGCTCCAGCTCTGGTAGCCCCTGGTCTCTGGAGTGGGGGGCAGTGTCTCAGTCCTGGGATAACGGTGGGGAGAGGGTCCCCAGTTTGGGGTGGTGGTGGAGGAAGTGCTGGACCGGGAGAGGCCCCGCTCCCGCCACAAAGGCAGGAAGCTGAGCGGCGGGAACGCTGGTGAGGGCGGTCGCACTTCAAAGCCCCCCTGGTTCCCCCTGTTGCCTGCCTGGGGGGGGGGACTTCGTGTACCATCCCCCCCCATCCCTGGAGACCCCATGTTTTTACTGCTGGCCACAGCGTACAAATAAACATGGCCTCGTGGAGGCACCATCCCCGCCATCAGGACAATTCTGGGGGACCTCTCCTGCCCACAGTGAACATCCCTGTCCCTGTGGGACTGTTCCCCCACCCCCACCCCTATTCCCGGGGGTGCCTTGCCCAGGCACTATCCTGATTTCCTTCAGCTCCACCAGGCCAGGATGACCAGGGGAGGGATAATTTTGGCTGCTGGGTTCAATGTTGGCAACTCCTGGTTGCAGTAGTGGCTGCTTCTGCTAATGGTGTAGCTACCTCGCCTGGCTGGCATCACCACTGGGGTGGCATCACCCACTGGGACATCCCCAAGCCTGTGGCCATCTGCCATCCCTGGGTTCCACAGTGGTATCATCCCCATCCCCGGTGCCACTGGGGCCACAGGCTGCACTCTGCACCACTGGTCCCCAGTGTCCACTGTTTGATGCCCAGTGCCCTAGTGAGCCGGGCACCACTGCTGGGCTTTGCACTGCAGTCAGGGAGCAGAGGCTGTGGTTTGCTGTCGAGGAAGTAGGTGCAGACAGGAAGGATGCTGGAGAGATTTGGTGCTGTTGGCAGCTGGCACATGGCCCTGGTGGCACTTCTCTGCCCATGCCACTTCTGTGCCCACAGGTGTTTCCCAATGCCAAGGACCTTGGCTGTTCCACAGCTCTGGGTGCCCTTGGGGGGGACTGTGGCTGTGCCAAGGGGGCTGGGTGCCCTGGCAGGGACTATGTCCCCTGGGGTGACACCTTCCACTCTGCCCCCAGAGCTCCATGAACCTGCCCCCAGACAAAGCCCGGCTCCTGCGACAGTACGACAACGAGAAGAAGTGGGACCTCATCTGTGACCAGGTTGGGGGGCTACAGGGTTCCCAGGGGGAGGGCTGAGCTGCTGTGCTGGTGTCACCAATACACCCCAATCGCCCCCCAGGAGCGGTTCCAGGTGAAGAGTCCCCCCCATGCCTACATCCAGAAACTCCGCAGCTTCCTGGAGCCAGGTGTCACACGGAAGGTGAGGGATTTGGAGGGGTTCCAGCTGGGCTGGGAGGGGTTCCAAGGGAACTGGGGGCTCCTGGGGGTCACAGCTCAGCGTCGTTCTGCCTCCAGAAGTTCAGGAGGAGGGTGCAGGAGTCGACCAAGGTCCTGCGTGAGCTGGAGATCAGCTTGAGGACGAACCACATTGGGTGAGCATGGGGGTCCTGGAGGGATTGTGATGCCGCCGAGGGGGTTGTGGGGTCCCCAGGGGGGGTGTGGATTCTCAGAGGGTGTGTGGAGTCCTGTCGGGGGGTGGTTTCGAGTCCCGGTCCTGGCCCTGCCGCAGCTGCAGGGGAAGTCAGAGGCGCTGCAGGAACTGGGCCGGTTCCTGCCCTTGGCCGTGCTGCTGGCCAGCGCTGCCAGGGGCAGGTCCCGGGGGCGGATGCCGCGGGCGGATGGGCCGCCGATGACGCCCGGTGTGGAGCAGCAGGGCCGGATCCTGCCAGGCTCCTCCCGGCACCGAGGGCTGAGCATTATCCCCCGCACTCGTAAGAGGGGTTGCCACTGGAACGGCACGGACTGGCCAGAGGGATGGGGACGTTACCGGGGCTGTCACCGGGGGTTTCACCGGCGGGTGCCCAGTGGCGTGGCTGTGGCACATGCTTGGGGCGGCTCACGCACGTGCCGGGCTGTGCCCCGTCGCCGGCCCCGCCGCGGCTGCACCATTCGTCTCTTCCCCGCCCGCGGCCCGAAAATAGCAGCAGCCGGAGACAGGAAACGGGCTGGGGTGAGGGGCTGGCGGCGGCAGGAAAGGGGCGGCCGCGGTCGCGGCCACCCCCGATTCCCCCCGCCTCCGGCTCCCACTGCTGCCTGCGCAGGCAGGGGTACAGGCAGGGGTGAGCACCCCGAGGCTGGGTATGCAGCCCATGTGCTCAGGGTGCTGCCCTCACTGACTGTGCACGTGTCCCCATCAGCATATGCGCACCGCCCCACCACCCTTCGTACACTCACATGTGCACCCAACACCCTCCCGGGGGTCGGGGCACTCCAAACCTCCCATCGCAGGGTGCCCGGGTCTGGGGACGAGGGCACAGCTCCAGCACCCCGCTCAGCTTCCCGCCTTGCACCTGGGGCCGAGCCCTCCCTGCAGCCGGCAGATAAAACTGTGCCGGTGCTGGCACCTGGTGATAGCACCAGGGCTGCAACCGCCATCGGAGCCCTGGGATGTCCCTAACACCCCCTCCCCATCCTTGTGCTGAGCTGGGGGGTCCCCATGGTGGGGTGGGATGTGTCAGATGGGGGATCCCACCGGGTCCCACGGGCCCTGATAGGTGCCTGGTGCCACAGGTGGGTGCGTGAGTTCCTCAACGATGCAAACAAGGGGCTGGACGTGCTGGTGAACTACTTGTCCTTCGCCCAGTGTGCTGTCATGTGAGTAGGGTGCCGGGGGGGGTGTCCCTGGGGTGTTGTGGAATCCCTGGCATGTGGAGGGTCCCAGTGCCCCATGGCAGCTCCCAACTGCGGATGGCCGATACAGCTCAGCCTCTTATCGGCACCGGCTAGCTCACGGGGACCTGCCTGCTCTGGGGTCCTGAGTGCCACAGGATGCTGGGGGGGGGTTGGTGGGGAGGGGGTGTGTGTGTCCCAGGGCCACCCTCGCACCTCTCCGTTCCCTGCCGCTGCCCGGCCACCGCCTGCTTCAGTGCTTTGCTGTGGTGGCTGTGCTGCTCTGCGCCGAAGCCAGTGTGCACCCCTCGCCGCCGCCATCTCCGCTGCCATCACTGCACGTGTCCCACCCAGGTTGGACTTTGAGGGCCTGGAAGGCAGTGAGGATGGTGCGCTGGAGAAGCTGCGCACCTGGAGCAGGTCCATTGAGGATCTGCAGCACCCCAGCGCCCTGCCTGCCCCCTTCGCCAGCAGTCTTGCCCGCTCTGCCCGCCAGACCGCCCTACGGTACGTACCTGCCATGCCAGGCACCTGCAGGGGTGCATCCTACTGTCATGTCCCGGTGGGTGACCTGCTCGGCTGGCACTGGCTGGCCATGGAGATGCTGCGTGCCCTGGGCCATGCGCTGAGCTGCCTGTGCTCTGTGCTGGGCTGCCACGCTCTGTGCCAAGCACGTTCCTGCCTGTGGAATGTGCCAGGCCACTGTGCACTGTGCAAAACACCATCCTGCCCATGGTGTGTGCCAGGCCGCTGTGCCCCATGCCATGCACACTCCTGCTCGTGGGGTGTACCAGGACATGCATCATCTTGCCCTGTGCCAAGAACCACCCCTCTGTGGTGTGTGTCATGCAACACACCATCATGCCAGTGTGTGTTGTGCCATTGTGTCCTGTGCCAAGCACCATCCTGCCCATGGCATGTGCCAGGCCGTTATGCCCTGTGTGAAGCACGCTTCTGCCCATAGTGTGTGCCAGGCTGCTGTGCCCTATGCTGTGCCCTGTGCTATGCACAATCCTGCCATGGGGCGTACCACACGGTACATGGTGCATACTGTGGTGCACTGTCCTGCCCTGTGCCCTGCACCATTGCGTACCATGGGGCCTGCCATGTCCCGTGTGCTAGCTGCCCCATGGTGCACCCTCAGCAGCCACCCACAGTGTGGCCATACCGTGGCACACACCACATGTGCCACCTTGCGTGCTGCACCATGCTGAAACCTCTCTGCCAGTGGCACCTCGATGCTGCCATGCCTGCCCTGCCCGCGCCGCCTGCCCGTCCCGCTGCTTGCTGCGGCTGCGTGACCTCCGCTCCTCCCACCCCTGCTTTGGCTCTGCCCCTGTGCCCCAGGGTAACGTGCCCTGTCTTTGCTTCCAGGGCTGGGGTCCCCCCTTTCTGGCTGTTCTCTCTCTCTCTTCTCCGTGCCCACCTCGCTGCTCGCCCGCCGGGTAAGTACCGGCTGCCCGGTGCCGGCCCGGTGCTTGCGATGCCTTCGCTCGCGTCTCTGACAGCCTCTGTCCCTCTTGCCCTCTGCCCACTTCTCTTTTCCACCGAAAGCCTCACTGTCCCTGCGTCTTCCTGCACTGTCCCCACCCCGTTTCCGCACTGGTGGTGCAGCACCATCGGTGTTCAGGTCCTGCTCATGGGTGCCCCGTGTCCCTCCCCGTTCCCCCCCCCAGCTACGGCACATTGCCAAGCCGCAGGGCACTGAAGAACTCGCGCCTCGTGAGCCAAAAGGACGATGTCCACCTCTGCATCATGTGTCTCCGGGCCATCATGAACTACCAGGTACTGCCATCCCAGGGTGGGGGGAGGCACACAGACATACCAGTGCCTCCACCACACTGACGCTGCTAATGCTGTCCCCACTCTGTCCCCACAGTATGGCTTCAACTTGGTCATGTCCCATCCTCACGCTGTCAATGAGATCGCCCTGAGCCTCAATAACAAGAACCCACGGTACTGGGGGGGTGGCTCTGGCAAGGGGGGTGGTCCCCCTGGTGATGATGGGGTGTGACGGTGCTGGTCTGGCCTAGGACAAAGGCACTGGTGCTGGAGCTGCTGGCGGCTGTCTGCCTGGTGAGGGGTGGCCACGAGATCATCCTTGCAGCCTTCGACAACTTCAAGGAGGTACTGGGGGGAGTGAGGGTGGCAGGACCATGCTGGGAGGGGAGAACGGGGGGGAAAACATCACAAGGCTGAGTTAGGGACACTGGTAGCATCAGGACCGGGCTGGGATCGGACACCAGGACCCAGGGAATGGAGGAATCGGGGACACCAAGACCAGGCTGGGATGGGGGTAGTGGGAGCACCAGCATCAAGCTGGGATGGGGGCACTGGGGCAACCAGGTTCAGACTGGGATCTGGAACCAGGGCCCAGGGAATGGAGGAATGAGGGACACCAGGGCCAGGCTGGGATGGGGGCACCAGTGGCACCAGGATTAGGCTGGGATCAGGGAGTGGAACCTGAGAAATGGAGGAATGGGGGACACCAGGACCAAACTGGGATTAATTGACTGAAGCCTAGTGGCTGGGGGGCTGGTGGCTGTGTGGTGGGGGATGTCTGAGCCAGGTTAACCCCACATCTGCTGCTGGCTCAGGTCTGCAAGGAGAAGCACCGTTTTGAGCGACTGATGGACTACTTCCGCAATGAGGACAGCAGCATTGACTTCATGGTGGGACACATGCTCCTGGCTGAAGAGGAGAGTCTTCTGGGGAGGCAGTGGGTTCTGGGGGGCAGTCCTGGTGACATCAACCTTTGCCCACAGGTTGCCTGCATGCAGTTCATCAACATTGTGGTGCACTCGGTGGAGGACATGAACTTCCGCGTCCATCTCCAGTATGAGTTCACCAAGCTGGGGCTGGAGGAGTTCCTGCAGGTGTGGGGCGTCAGAGGGGCTGGAGGGGCTGCCTTGAGGATGTCCCCCCATCCCTGATGCCGCCCCGATGCCCACAGAAGTCAAGGCACACGGAGAGCGAGAAGCTGCAGGTGCAGATCCAGGCATACCTGGACAATGTTTTTGATGTGGGGGGGCTTCTGGAGGACGCTGAGACCAAGAATGTGGCCCTGGAGAAGGTGGAGGAGCTGGAGGAGCATTTGTCCCATGTACGTGAGCATGGCGTTTTGGGATATCCCCCTCCCAGGGTGTGGCTTTGACCCCAGGGAGGTCAGTGGTGATACCCTGGCAGGGGGGTCCCTGAGCTGATGTCACAGCCACATACTCCCCACCCCCAGCTCACGGAGAAGCTGCTGGACCTGGAGAATGAGAACATGATGCGGGTGGCGGAGCTGGAGAAGCAGCTGCTGCAGCGGGAGAAGGAGCTGGAGGTGGTCAAAGTGCGTACAGGGGCATTTGAGGGGAGCTGGGGAGGGTCCCAGTTCCTCCAAGCAACCCCCGAGCCTGTCACTTGCTGTCCTCAGGAGACCTATGAGCACACGAGCCACCAAGTGCACACACTGCGGAGGATGATCAAGGAGAAGGAGGAAGCTTTCCGGCGCCGCTATGGCTCCGAGCCGCCCCCTGTGCCCAGCTCTGAGCCACCTCCCCAGCCCGAGCCAGAGCCCCTGGAAGAGGCCCTGCGGGTCCCCATCCTGCCACCCGTGGAGCCTGTACTGCCTCCCCCACCCCCCCCACCCCCTCTGCCACCCCCTGCACCCCCACTCCCGGGTGAGTCCTCAGGGCATCCCCAAAACTGGGGCAGCCTGGAGCTGGACTGTCCCCAGGGCTGGGGCATCCCCAGGATGGGGCCTCCAAAACTGGGGTGTCCCGGGGGCTGGGCCACTCCCGAAGCTATGGGGGGTGTCCCCAAAACTGGGCATGATCTCACCCTCACCTTCCTTTGCAGGCAAGTGCCCCCCAGCCCCACCGCTGCCTGGGGCTTCGCCCTCCATCGCCCTCACTGTCGGGCTCTCGGGTAGGTGGGAACAGGGGCACAGGGAGGACTGGGGACTGGGGACAAGCACAAGGCAAGGCACCAGGGTGTTGGTGTTGCAATCACCAAGGGATGGGTGCAGGAGGATGGTGTGGCCCAGGGGATGGTGACAGCCTGGGGACTCGTGCACCTGACTTGGGTGGCTCCGGGTGGGCAGAGGCCACATCCCCCCTGCCCCAGTGTGGGCTGAGCTGGCTCCTGGCCCACTGGCAGCCATCCGGATCAAGAAGCCCATCAAGACCAAGTTTCGTCTGCCCGTCTTCAACTGGACAGCGCTGAAACCCAACCAGATCAGCGGGACGGTCTTCAGCGAGCTGGATGATGAGCGGGTGCTGGAGGTGAGACTGGGACCCTGGACCTGAGTGGCTGGGTGGGTGCTGCTGCCACTGTCACCTCTGAGCCTTCCCCTTGCCCCACGTCATCCCAACAGGACCTGGACCTGGAACGCTTTGAGGAGCTTTTCAAGACCAAGGCGCAAGGTCCAGCTCTTGACCTTGTCTGCGCCAAGAACAAGACGTCGCAGAAGGCAGCCAGCAAGGTGACACTGCTGGAGGCCAACCGCGCCAAGAACCTAGCCATCACCCTGCGCAAGGCTGGCCGCAGCGCCGAGGAGATCTGCCGGGCCATCCACACGTACGTGGTGCTGGGTGGGGGGGGATACTGCAGGAGGGGGGTAAGGACTGCCTGGGGTACAGGGGGTCCCAGCAGGTTGCAGGGGGCTAGTTGGGGCTCAGTGGGGAGCGAGTTACTGATGGTGGGGGTCACCGGGGCAGGTTCGACCTGGTGACATTGCCAGTGGACTTTGTGGAGTGCCTGATGCGGTTCCTCCCAACGGAGGTGGAGGTGAAGGCGCTGCGGCAGTATGAGCGGGAGCGGAAGCCGCTGGAGGAGCTGGCAGATGAGGACCGCTTCATGCTGCAGTTCAGCAAGGTGGAGCGGCTGCCCCAGCGCATGGCCATCATGGCCTTCCTTGGCAACTTTGCTGAAAACCTCCAGATGCTGACACCGGTACAGAGCTGGGGGAAGGGTTGTGGTGCCCGCCCGGTGCACCCAATCACCATACCCTGGCTGAGTACCCCATCCTGTCCCCCTGCAGCAGCTCAATGCCATCATTGCAGCCTCAGCCTCTGTCAAGTCATCGCAGAAGCTGAAACACATGTTGGAGGTGGGTGCGGGGTAGGGGGAACACAAGCTGGGTTGGATGCCCACCCTCCATCCTCACTGCAGTTGGGGGAGGGTCCTGGGGGGTTTTGTGTGTGTGTGTTTTGTTCGTCCCTGACCCTCCATCCTCAGTGATTTTCTCGCTGCAGATCATCTTGGCGCTAGGCAACTACATGAACAGCAGCAAACGTGGTGCCGTCTATGGCTTCAAACTGCAGAGCCTGGACCTGGTGCGCACCCCTGGACCCTCTGGGACTGTGTGGGCTCCTGAAGGTCCCATCCCACAGCCCTGACCCAACCCCACCCTCCCCTCAAATCATCCTGCAGCTCCTGGACACAAAATCGACAGACAGGAAGATGACACTGCTGCATTTTATTGCACTGACGGTGCGGGAGAAGTACCCTGAGCTGGCAACATTCTGGCAGGAGCTCCACTTTGTCGAGAAGGCAGCTGCAGGTGCCTCCTCCATCCCTGCAACCCCCACCTCACTGTCCCCTGGGGCTGCATGTCCCCTGAGCCGTCCCCCTGTGTCCCCGCAGTGTCCCTGGAGAACGTGCTGCTGGATGTGAAGGAGCTGGGCCGCGGGATGGAGCTTCTGCGTCGGGAGTGTGGTCTTCACGAGCATGGTGTCCTGAGGGCCTTCCTGGCCACCAGTGAGGGCAAACTGGAGCGGCTGCAGAAGGACGCACGGACGGCCGAGGTGAGTCTTGTCCTGCACAGCTTGCTTTGCATGTTCCAGTGTGGTGGGGGCTGGAAGGGACCTCTGGAAATCATCAGGTGCCACCCCCCTGCTTCAGTAGGGTCACCCAGAGCAGGGGGCCCAGCAGCGCAGTGTCCAGGAGGGTTGGGAATCTCTCCAGAGAAGGAGACTCCAGAACCTCTCTGGGCAGCCTGGGCTAGGCTTCCACACCCTCCCACCAAAGCACTTGCTCCTCCTGGGCTCCAGTTGGTGCCTGGTGCCCCTTGTCCTGGCGCTGGCACCGGGGACCAGAGTCTGGCCTCATCCTCTCGTCCCCCTGGGGGCCCTTTAGCTCTTGCTCAGCATTGCTCAGCTCCCCTCTCAGGCTGCTCTTCTCCAGCTGAACAGCCCCAGGTCCCTCGGCCTTTGCTGGGCACAGAGATGCTCCAGATACTCTGTCTGTGTGTTCTGTGGAGCTGGTGATGACCTGGTTGTGCTGCTTGTTCTCTGACGTGTGTAAAATATTCCAGCTGCTCTGGATGGGAGGTGCTCTAACCATTATTGATGCTCAGCAGAGCACAGCTTCCCTGACCAGAGCAGCCACACCTGCATTTATCCTTGGAGCTGAGAAGCAGAGAATCCCTCGACTCAGTGGCTTTAGCAAAAAAAAGTCAGCTCTTTTCTCTCTCTGCTGTGTGGCCAGCAGCTCCAGCACCAGAGGTGGCCCTCAGTGGACCTGGATGACTGCAGAGGGGACGGTGCTTTCCAGGTGCCCCAGCACTGTTGCTTGTTGCTCAGTGCTCTGCTCGTCCGTTTTGCTGGTGGACGGCTCGGAGCCCTAATGGGGCTGCGGTTTCTCCCTGCAGGGCATCATTCTGTGCAGAGCACGCTCGCAGGAACGCACTGATGCTCCAGGCCCAGATGAAGAAGCCCAACCCTGGGCCCGTGAGTGAGATGCTCCTTTGCCAGCTCAGCTCTTACGCCAGGAGTGAGCTGGGCTCCCAGAGTGTGGAGAGTGGCCGCAGTGAAGCCAGTCGCATACTAGGTAGGAATCAAGAGCCAGAGGCAGGGAGAGCGGACCCAGAGTTGTCCCTTTTCTGTAGAAATGCTGAGAATATCACTTTGTAAATCCAGTGGGAGGAGATCATAGGGGTCTGTGGGTAGAAAATCGTGTCCTGTGAACACAGGTGTGTCCTGACTGCAGACAGTTCATGCTGCCAGACCAAAGTCCTGCTGCTTCCCTCCCCTTGCCCTTGAAGAGTAGAAGCGTTCCCCTTTTTGCTGTATTTGTCTCCAGGGGTACCTGTCAGAGGGCAGCTTGGTGCTGAGCATACTGTCTCGTGGTGCTCAGCTGGTGGTTCCTGGTTGGGCAGGAGCTGAGTGTCAGCTGCACTGAGGGTCTCCTGCCATCCCGTGTCCCTCATGGGGGGACGGACAAGAAGTCACTTGGCAAAAGGCAGAGCCTGGTCACCTCAGTGCAGCTGAAGGACTCCGCTCAGGGTGTCCCTCTCGCTGGGGGGACCTCTCACCTGTCATTGCAGACGAGGACAGTTGGAGTGATGGCGAGCAGGACCCTATCACAGTGGAGCAGACGTGGCGAGGGGACCCAGATAGCGAGGCTGACAGCATTGATAGTGACCAGGAGGATCCCTTGAAGTGAGTTGATCGCTGAGTGACCTAAAAAAAAAAAAAAAGCCCAGAAGATCAGTTTTTATGCTCATCACCCATCAGTCCATGTAACCCAGCCTGTGTTCCTGACAAACGCCCATGTCGCTGGGCCAGGAAAACACCCTGAGGGACCCTCACCCTGGTCATGCGGGTGTTTTTCCAGGCACGCCGGCGTGTACACAGCCGAGGAGGTGGCTCTGATCATGCGAGAGAAGCTGATCCGCCTCCAGTCTCTCTACATCGACCAGTTCAAACGCCTCCAGCACCTTCTGAAGGAGAAGAAGCGCCGGTACCTGCACAGCCGCAAGGGAGAACATGAAGCCATAGGCAAGTATCTGGTATGGGGGGTCACTCATCCCCCTTCCCTGGGCCTCGGGCTCAGCACTTCTCTGAAACACCTGCACAGAAGAAAAAAGGTGGGGTTTTTCCCTTTTTTTCAGAGCAGATTTCAGAGCAGTGCTGTCTGGGTGTAGGGTGAATGCAACCATAGAAGCAAAACTTGTTTTGAGGACGTATTTCTGTGCCTGGCCTAGCTGCTGGAGATGGGTATTGATTGGGGTTAGAACAGGTTGTTGGGTTTCTTATGCTCTTCAAACCTCTGCAGTGCGGTCAGGAAATGAGACTACAAAGTTAACTTAGAGACAAAAGGTGGGGTTTTTGTTTGTGGGTTTGTTTTTTGGGTTTTTTAGGGGAATTCCTGTTTTATAAAAAAGTTTATTCATCTGTAAGCTTCTGCCTTTGTCAGCAGACGTTCATTTTGGCCATTGATGCTCTAATGAATGATTCCTCCATGGTCAATCAGCTTTCCCTCCTCCTTCCCCTCCTACCTCACTTGGAATTCTCCGATCCCCTTTTGGTGGCAAGAGGTGGTCCTTCAGCAGAGGCAGAACCAGGTTCTACAACCCAGGTGCGAGTTTTGCAGCACCAAGAACCCCTCGTTCCAAGCTTTTAGAGTAGCTCCTCCTGGAAAATGGCATCATATGGCCCAGCCCTGAGTAAAAATAACTGGAGTTTTGGTACCTAACAATTTTGTCAAACTCTTTTTAGCAAAAAGAAAAGCAGCTCCAAAGTGTTGCTCTGTAATTACAGTCAGGGGTGCTCTTGGGAACCTTCCAGAACTTTCACAGAAGTGGGCTGAAATTGGACCAAAATTCAGCCTGCAGAAGTCACAATAGACTCTGGAGAGGCAAAAAAAAAAAAAAAAAAGGGGTTTTAACACATATTCCTCCAGCCCAAGCACTCCCGGGGTGCATCAAGAAGTTGGCATAGGTTTTGGGATGGAATCTGCTCTGTCATCTTCTCATGTAACCCAGAGATGTGGTTCCCGTCGCTCCATGCAGCCCTTGCTGCACGCACTGACACCTGGAGGTCTCTGCAGCGGGTTTTGTCTCTTGGTATCCCTGGAAAAACTGGAAGGACGTGGCATTTGTGTGGGGGGGTATTTTCTCATCCTTCCCTCACTTCCCACAGGCAGCAGCCTCCTGACTGGCCCAGAGGGGCTGATGGCCAAGGAACGGGAGAATCTGAAGCGCCTGAAGTGCCTTCGGCGCTATCGGCAACGCTATGGGGTGGAGGCCCTGCTGCACCGGCAGCTGAAGGAGCGGAGGATGCTGGCAACCGATGGCGCTGCCCAGCAGGTAGGTCCAGCAGGTCCCATCCAGTCCTGGCCAGCGCGCTCAGTGTCCACATGTTGGCCCAAACATAGGAATCATTAAATCCTTCTGGTTGAAAGAGACCTTTGAGCTTGTGGAGCCCAAGTGCTCCCCCAGCACTGCCAGGGCACAGGGCACCACTGAACTCTGTCCCTCAGCAACACAGCTCCACAGGGGCCTTGGAAACCCCTCCAGGGGTCACAGGGACTCCACCCCTGCCCTGGGCAGCTTGGGACAGCCCTGGACAGCTCTTGCAGGGGTTGAAGAAATCGTTCCACAGCTTCAACCTAAACCTCCCCTGGAGCAGCTTGAGGCCGGTTCCTCTTGTGCTAGCACTTGTTCCTTGGGAGCAGAGCCCGACCCCCTCTGGCTCCAACCTCCTGTCAGGAGCTGTCAGAGCCAGGAGGTCTCCCCTGAGCCTCCTTCTCTCCAGGCTGAACAAACCCAGGGCCCTCAGCCACTTCTCACCACCCTTGTTCTCCAGCCCCTTCCCCAGCTCCGTTGCCCTTCACTGGCCACGCTCCAGCCCCTCTGTGTCCTGCTGGGAGGGAGGGGCCCAAACTGACTCCAGGATTTGAGGGGCGGTGTCTCCAGTACCCAGTCCAGGGGGACGATCCTTAACTGTGGTGAACCTCAGACTCCTAGACAGCTGCAGGGCCCCTGCCTTACGTGTGATGCTCAGTTTGGGGCTGTTTGCAGCTGTTTCTTTATCATTCTTCTAAAATTCAAAGCATTCTGTTGGCCAGCTTAGATAAGTCAGAGAAACCTTGTTCTGAAACGTCTTTCCGAGGTGAAGTTCCTCCCAGTGAAATCGAGTGGTGCCGCCTTATCTCGGCTCTGTTTAATCAAAGCTGGAGCCAGAAGGACATAACAAGGCGCAAGGCTGGGGCAGGACCGAGGACTTTCTCTTGGCGCATTTTGAAAGGAGTCTGTGGAGGCTGTGTCACCATGGGGGCTGCGTCACTGCAGGGGCTGCTCTGGGACAGAGCCCAGTGATGCTCCGGTGCAGCTCCCAGCTCTTCTTATGGAATTCCAGGCCCACACCACCCGCTCCAGCCAGAGGTGCTTGGCCTTTGTTGATGATGTCCGATGTTCCAACCAGTCCCTCCCGATGGCCCGGCACTGCCTGACACGTATCCTTTCCTCTGCTTGGCCTGCCCTGTGCTCCTGACCCTTCAAGTGTGGCTGGTCCTCCTTCTTTTCCACTCCCCTCTTTGGCCCTCAATCAAGGCCACCGGTTTGCTGTAGCCGCTGGTTTCAAACAGGAGCCCAGAGGAAACATCTCCCGGTCTGTTGGCGCTCCCGTCCCTGTGGAATGGCCAATTCGTGTGGGAGCGACATCAGCCTGGGGCATCCCAGTGGGGTGACCCAACGAGGGGACCTCTCAACGCCTGGGGAGGCAGGAGCCGCGTTTCTGGCTGGGTTGGAGGAGAGTTGAAGCTGGTGCCGAGTGCCACCCGCTGTCTCTGAGCACTTGGTGCAAGTTGTGCCCTGGGGATGTGCGTAAGGAGGGGCGTCTAAGCTGAAGCTCTGATTTTGGGGAGGATCTGAAGGAGGGATTAGTTCCTTGCCTGTTTAGGGGGGCCATGGACCAGCTCGGTGTCCTTTGACCCCCTGCAGAGGTTCACAGGCATGTGAACAGCCTCAGGCTGTTCCAGAAACAACCTTGACTTTTGGAGGGCTGGTGCTGAAATTCCCCAAGGGCTCGGGGACCAGGGCCCCAGTGTGGGACCCACGCACCAAGTGCAGGCCCGGGTGCATCTGCGCAGCTCTGGTCACACTGGGAGTGGGTTTGGACAGTGCCAGAGCTGCCTGAGCAGCTGCTGCTGGTGTGAGTTGGGAGAAGCTGTGGTGCTGGGTCCCAGAGTGGAGATGGCAGCCAGTGGCGGGGGCGGGGGGCAAGCTCAATGGTCGGAGCTTTTCGTTTTGTGCCTGGAGTTGGCAGAGTCAGCCCCGGCTCTGTGTGGGGAGCAGGAAACGCTTTTGTTTCTCTCTTGTGACCATACACGTGAAAATAAAGGCAGGATAAACCCCTCTGGAAGGGCCTGAGCGCGCTGCTGCACGCAGACGGACGGCGCTGAGGGGGGCAGGCCAAGCAGGGAGCAGAAAGAAAGTGCTGTTCAATTTCCTTAGGTCTGAGCCGTCCTCTGACTTTCACTGACACAAACAAGATTGGCCTTAGTTTAGCCCCGCTGAGCTGATCCCAGCCCTCCTGGCTCTGCAGACGCTGGGCCTTCCTTGGAGCCTGGATTGTTTGTGACAGGACATTAAAGGCGTTGAACCCAGCCGGGCTGTCTGTGGCTTTGTCACTGGGCCATCCCTGCCTTTTTTTTTTTTTTTTGGCTCATGATGAAGTCAACGCTTGATCCAGGAGTTGCTCGGAGAGATAAAAATGTGGCTTGCCCTCCCTGATGCTCATAGAGATGCTTTCCTCAAAGGGTTGGCTCCTACAGGGTGGGCTCCGGTTGCTGCCAGTACCAACCATGGGCTCCCTGTGGCCATTTCAGGTGTGTTCACCCTTTGGTGCAGGGAAGGCTACATTGGAAACCTTGACAGCTTGAGGAACTGGGTGAAACTTAGCATGTTTTGCCAGCTGAGGTGCATTTGGAAGGTCGGGGTGGGTTGTTCTGCTCCTTCATGGGGTATGTGTAAAGACATGAACCCCACGAACATGGAGAGTGGTTATTGGTGTGAGTTTGGTGTCAAGGTATCTGAAAGGCTTGATCTGCAACTGAAACCTCCTTTCTCCCCATGGAGTTTGTGCCTCTCTTGGTGATGCAGCCTCCACTGGCCCTCGTGTCAGGGAACAGGAAGCTCCCCGACTCTTTGTTGAGGGTTGCGAGTCCATCTGTAGTTCCACAGGGCTCTTGGAAGAGGGTGGGATTCAGGGTGGGATTTGGGACATAGCTGCTCTGCCATTGGTTCGTGCTGCGAGGAGAGCAGAGTTTCTGGTTGTGTTTACAAGGCAGGAAATCCCAGTGACACCTCTGGCAGGAATGGGTTTTCCATTGGGAAGGAGGATGCACTGGGAGGATGGAAATGCCATAACTAAATTCCTGTCTGTGGCAAAAGGTTTGTGCACGTCTGCACCATGGGTTGGGCGTTGCAGGCACCTTTTAAACAGGTGACTGCAAAGTCAGCCTGTGCCTCTAGTATCTTCCATCTGAGGATCTGAGAGGGCTTCTGGGACCCAGCTCCATCTCCCAGCCCCCCCTGGGTGGCTAGGGTTTGTTGTCCCCGTTTTGCATCAGGGGACTGCCATGAACCACATTTCTGGGCAGTTGGGATGCAGCTGAGGAGGCTGGACTCAACTTCGGAGGAATAGGGGGAGGGTAATGGCATTCGCTGGGGGTGTGAGGAGATTTGTGCCTCTGGATCCATCTGTAGATTCCACCACTTGGATTTCCCTTGACTGCGTCTCCCCAGACATCTGCCAGGATGTGAACCAGACCCTGTTCAAACCCTGTCAGGGCTCTGAGGAAACGCCCTGCAACAAACCAGTGCCCGTCAGCCTGGCAGAGGAGCCATGCTGCCCACTGCACCTCTGCCTGCCCCCACAGATGTACATGCCTGAGCAGGGCCTGGCTGTCCCCGAGGAGCTGGAGGCTGCTCCCACTGACCTCTACCTGAGCGCTGCCGAACTCCAGCCCACCGAGAGCTTGCCCTTGGAGTTCAGCGACGTAAGTCGTGCAGAACTTCAGGCTGTGGTGTGCAGGGAATGTCTCCTGTGGAAAAGCTTCCCCTGAATGGTCTGGGTTTCGTTACAGGCTGTGAAGTGACGCTGAAATAGAATAAGGGTGTGGTTTGGGTTGTAAGAGACCTTGGAGCACACTGAGTCCAAGTGTTGCCGCAGCACTGCCAGGGCACCACTGACCCCTGTCCCTCAGCACCACAGCTCCATGGAGGGGGGCTTGGAAACCCCTCCAGGGGTCCCAGGGACTCCACCCCTGCCCTGGGCAGCCTGGCACAGGCCTGGACAACCCTGCAGTGGAAGAAATTGTACCTTAGGTCCAACCTAAACCTCGCCTGGTGCGCCTTGAAGCCAGTTCCTCTTGTCCCATCACATGGGGACAAGAGATCTCACCCCTGACCTGGCTCCAGCCTCCTCTCAGGGAATTGTTGAGAGCCAGGTTTCCCCTGAGACTCCTTCTCTCCAGGCTCAACAACCGTAGGTCCCTCAGCCTCTCCTCACAAGCCTTGTGCTCTAGACCCCTCTAGACTTGTTCTCTAGACCTCTTCCCACACACTTGTCACATAAAGTGCTGCCCCCCCCTCCCCAGCACAGATAACATGGGATTATTTTTATTCTTACTGGCATGGTGAAAGAAAGTCTTGAGAAAGGTGTGGGTGAAAGGTCTGGGAGGGGTTTGTTTCTGTAGGGCCAGTGACTGCTCATTTAGAAGGGCCATTGCTCTCATTTAAATCCATATTTAGGGGCTTTTTTTTTTTTAATAGGATTCCCACCCACCCTACCCCCCTTTTCTCTTGAGAGGATTTTAATCCCCAGATTATTTGGGTGGCCTGGATGTTAAACCCCCATGCTTAAAATGCCCTGAAATTTGTTTAAACAAAGGAAGGCCGCGGCGTCACTGGGAGCTGGCCCTCTGAGCAGGGGGTTGCTGGTTTTAGTCTTTGGGTGACCCCAAAATTCTTGACCACTCTCAGGAGGCAAATCTCTGACCGCTTCCCAGTTTGCTGATGGAGGAGGGACACATCCCAGAGTGGGTGATGCTGAGGAGGCTCCTCCCGAAGCTGGGAAATCTGGCAGCTTGGTGCCCTCTACCTCCTTCCTCCAGTGCCCATAAAGATGCCCTCTCCTGCCCCACTGCTTCACGGGGGTCAGGGGAAAAGGCCACCAGGACTCTCCCACCTTCTATGAGGCTCCCACGGGGTCCCTCCTGCTGATGAGCTACTCCTGCTGTTTTCTCTCCTAGGATCTGGATGTGGTGGGTGATGGGATGCAGTGTCCCCCATCCCCTCTGCTCTTCGATCCTTCCATGGGCCTCGACCAGTCCCTCAGAGATGTCACTGAGGCCCCTATAGATATTTTGGCCCTGGAGGAGCCTTCCCACCCCGGCCTCCCTCCACAGATGGACAGAGGCCATGTCTCCTCTGGCCATGTCTTCTCCCCGGTTACCAAGCCTCCAGCTGAGCTGCCAGCACAGGTACAGGCGGGAGAGCACCGGGGGCTTCCAGCCAGAGCATGGCTCCTGCTCCAAGTGAACTGTCGCCCCCCCGGGGCTCTGGAGATGGAGGGGGGGGGGGAGAAGTCCCTGTTTGTCCCCCTGTCATGCAGCCAGTCCCTGAGCATTGACAGAGTGGGAGCATCTGGTGGCACTGGGAGTGTTGAGGGGGTGCAGCTGCAGCTGGGTGCAGGGCAGTCACCTCTCCATGGGTGGCTCAGTGGCCGTACGGGGGATGGGTGTGGTGGGTGCTGCCTGGGGATGACTTGCCAGCTGGGGACAACTGGAGCCCATTTTCTTCCATCTGGGGAGCCACTGTCATCTGGGTAAGGAGGTGCTGCTTTCTCCTCCTTCAGTGTCTCATTTCTCACTGGCTTTCACTCTTCCTGCATCCCATGGCCTGCTCGGGATGTCCCCGCAGGTTCTTGACCTTGGAGATGTCCTCAAATGCCCTATCCTGCATCCCATACTGTCCCCACACCTGAGGAGTCCCTGCAGGGCCTCTCCCCTGGCATGGAGCCACATGTTGGGGTGGGGGGTCCCCAACCCTGAGTCATGGTCCCCCAGGCCCTGACTGAAAACCACTGTTTTACTGTAGCTGTTGGTTTCAAGCAGGAGCCCAGAGGAATCATCTCCCAGTCTCCTGGTGCTCCCGTCCTTGTGGAATGACCAGTTCGTCTGGGAGTAACACCAGCCTGGGAGGTCCAGCTGCAACCAGGTCACCATCCCTTTTCTGTCACCAACAGAGTCACCTGCCGCTGGTGACGTGTCCCCCAGCCTCCCGGGATCAGACCTCCTTGGCCCAGGCCCCCTGTGGAGCCACTGCTAACGGGAGCCTAGAGCCACCATCGGTGAGCTGAGCGCCGCAAGGACGCAGCCATGATTCCATTTTGAACCCACGTCACAGAGGAGCCCATCCGTGGAGTGCGTGTGGAAACCGGCACCGGGCCCAACTGTGGCTCTGGCTCCTCTGCCGCCAGCATTCTGTCAGGGAAACCGGATGGAACCCTCAGGCAGGGACTCCAGACCCTCCTGCCCTTGCTGTGGCACTGGGGAAGAAGCTATAGAGGGACTTCAGGAAAGATGGTGGGGCTCAAAATGCTCCCCTCCCCAGGGTTGTAGGGTCCTTTGCCCAGGGGAAGAGACCCCGAGAAGGGATCTGCAAGGCCCCAGGGGTGTCCTGGGCTCTCTAGTGTTTGTCATCTTGGGGAGGGGGTTCCTCCTGTCTGTAGACTCCCCAATAAAGTGATAGAGGTGGGTGCAAAGTGTTCCTGTGTCCTGGGGTGAGGGGGCAATGGACACCCTCCCCCCCCCCCCCCCCCCC
>JANHGN010004090.1:8595-20104 GCA_024605025.1 Megaceryle maxima | reverse complement strand
GTATTTATTTATGAACTTTGAAAATAGAGCATTGATGTATGTATATTCTTATAATATGTAGAATTTATAATATATATTATGTAATATGTATAATATTACATATATATAATATATATTCTTGAAAAAAAATACCAGTAATGACTTAGCAGAGAAGATAAATGGAGCCCTGTAGGTATTTTACATTATAGTCTGAATTTGTTCTTCTTGTCTACAAACTAGATGCAGAAATGACTCCACTCTCCCTTTATGCTTCTTTTATTTCATTACTATGTGTTCAATCTACTGCATCAATCAAAAAAGAGAAAATATCCTTAAATCAAATGTACCTTCCAAACTAGACGTTCAGTCTGAAAGGATCTTTTGGAAAGGCTGGAGAAATGAATTTTGATAATCTGTTTGTGACTTGATCTTTTTAGCTCTTTAGTAACTGTTTCTTATGGGTATCTAAACAAAAGTGGGTCTCTAAAATGGAACTTGAATGAAGTTGTAGTTAAGTTTTTTGGAGAACAGGATCTCACGTTTGTCTGGTCTCAGTATTTGTATCTGTGACCATCTCACTGACATTACATATCAGAAAAATGCTGAAGTTTTATGTTAAAATATCACTGTCTGCTGAATTTCCCCATTCTTAGCACGTAGGACTAAAAAGACATAACTCACGCTTTCATTTGTAATGATGCCACATCCTTATAACAGAAGACAACTTCATTTAGTCTTCTCCATTACCTCTTTTAAGATTACATAGACATGGAATTTTCTCAATCTAATTGCTGAAGTGTTGCTTTGCAGTCTCAGTTTCATAGGTAGGAGTTTAGGGCTGAGTATCACATCATCCACACTAGAAAGATTTTTATTCTGGTCCAGTAACATGTTGTGGAAAACCTACAAGTTCATTTCTTTAACACTGCAGATTGTGAAGCTGTTGCTTCGACACGGTGGAAACCCATTTCAAGCCAATAAGCACGGGGAGAGACCTGTTGATGTTGCTGAAACTGAAGAGCTGGAAATGCTGTTGAAAAGAGAGGTGCCCCTCTCTGATGATGAGGACAGTTGCTCAGGTAAAGGGAGCCATTTCATTGCATATTTCAAAGTGTGTTGATTAACATGAAGTTAGGTGGGTTTTAATCTTTTGCATTGTGTTAGCTTTTAAGAGTTGCTGCAGGTAACAATTGCTATTGCTGAGGTTATTTCCTACTTTTAGTTTCAGGTGGTTTTCAAATCTTTCAGTTGGATTATCTGAAATGTTTATTCTGTCTTCTCTTTTTCACTTTAATAGACCCTTTCCCACACTAAAAATCAACCCTGCCTCAGAATGGTGCTTTTTACAGAGAAAGATACAGGGGAAAATATTTATTATGACACAAAGTGGTTTCTGAGACATCTTCTTGGCCGAAATTATCCCCAAAGTCACTTATTCCACATCCTTAGTAGATGAACCAGGACCTAGTAGAGGAATCGGGACCTAGTGTCTCATGTAGACACTGAGTAACTTAACCATAAAGATTCAGGGGGGAATTTCTTTACACAAGCAGCTCTTTGTCAATTTATAATAAAAAGCTTAATTATAAGCTTATTATAAACTTTAAAAAAAGCATATCTGCTGTTGAAACATCACTTTATCTGCTGTTGAAACATCACTTTATCTGCTGTTGAAACATCACTTTATCTGCTGTTGAAACATCACTAAATAATTCATGGGGAGCAACGTAGTTGAGTTGTTAGAGAGCATAAGAGTTATGAGCTCCTAGGTGATTGGGTCATCACAGTAAGATGTTCTTGAGAAGGAGTCAGGTCATGTAGGAATTATGCAAAACAGATGAAGTTTACAAAATTTGAAGTGCCTGGCTTTTGTGAGATTGGGCTATAAATGCTAACTGATATTTTTTGACATACCTGAGGGAGAGCTGTAACGTGTGGGGAGCACTTGGGTTTCTTGACCTTTTGCTTTCTCTTAAAAAGCTTAATTCCAGTGAGAAAGTTTATTGTGTGTTTTGAGCGTTCTCTCCTTTTTTTCTCTCGTGTAGCAGTATGACTGCTGAGCTGAACTATCTTTGTCCAACTAATTTTTGGTTTTTTTACTCTAGATTCTGAAGAACCTCCATCTGTAAATCCTTCCAGTGTAGAGGGGAACGTTGATTCAGAAGCAGAAAAGGACTCTGTGGCCAACGACAGCAAACAGATGGTCCCCAGTAAGGCACCGCTTCCCTCTGCTCTTGATGAGTATGAATTTAAAGACGACGATGAAGATGAAATGAAAAAAATGATCAATGACAAACATATTCTTAGAAAAGACCTAAGGAAAGAGGATGAGGCTGAAGTTGAAAAGAACAGCGTATTTGTGAAACAAGAAAAAGTTGTCTTTTCAAAGTCATTTAAAAGCAAAAAGCAGAAGCCATCTAGAGTTCTGTATTCCAGTTCTGAAAGTTCAGATGAAGAAATACTTCAGGACAAGAAGATGGTCTCTTCCTGCTCTATTTCAGAGACATCAAATTCAGATGTCAGAGTGAAGAAAGAATACATAGTTACAAGTGAACACAAGCAAAAAGGCAAAGTTAAAAGGAAAGTAAAAAATCAGAGCAAAAATAAAGAGAATCAAGAATTAAAGCAAGAAAAAGAAAATGCTAGAGTAACAAACATAGCTGCTTCTGGGTTAGATTCTTTAGATAAAACCAGAGAAGAAGAAACCTTTAAAAAGTCTTACACCCCAAAAGAAGATTCTTCTTTACATCTCTTTCATATCACTGCTGGCAAATCTCCAAAGCACCCCTGTGGATTAAGTGAAAAGCAGTCGACACCACTAAAGCAAGAGAACACCAAAACCTGCTTATCACCAGGAGGTTCTGAAATAACACTGCAATCCGATTTGGTTCGCTATGATCCCAACGCTGATTCTGAGTATCTAGTAGAAAGTTCCAGTGGCAAATCTTGCAAGCACAAAGAAAAAAGCAAGCATCATCAGAAAGATTTTCACCTGGAATTTGGTGAAAAATCTAGTCCAAAAGTTAAAGAGGAAGAAAACAGCTCAACGTTTGAGAATTCAGAGTATACTCTGAGAAAGATCGACAAGGAAGGTAAAACACTTAAAAAGCATAAATTAAGGCACAAAGAAAGAGAAAAGGACAAGCACAAAAAGGAACAGGATGGGGAGAAGGAAAAACAAAAACATAATGGTAAAGAGTTTCAAAGAAGTATTGAGTTTGACAGAGAATTTTGGAAAGAGAACTTTTTCAAAAGTGATGAAAATGAAGAGATGTTGCTAAATACAGAACACGAATCTCTCTCTTCAGACAGAAAATCAAAGCTAGAAAAAGCTGTGGCAAAAGAAGATAAGTTAGTTAAGGAGAGACAGCTCCAGAAAGAGAGAAATGCTAAAGAGGAGAGAGAGAAAGAGAAGAACAAAAAGGAAAATGAGAAGTTTCTCAAGGATGATAAAACAAAAGATATGAAAGAAGAAAAAGAAATGACGGTTGCAGATAAAGAAATGGAATTGTTCTGCTTTAGTGTTAAAGAAGAGGCAGCCTGCCTACATTTATTAGAAAAAGAAACAGATGCTGAGAAGCAGGAAAAGAATTTAAAAGAAAATAAAGAAAAGACTGAAAAACGAACCTCGGCCAAAGAAAAAGATGTTGAAAGGATGGAAAGGAAGAATGGAGAAAAAGAGAAGAAGGTAAAACTCGAATACAAGACGGAGAAAGAAAAAGCAGAAGGAAATGAAGCTACAGAGAAAGTAAAGGAGAAGCCCAGCTTCCAGCAAGCAGAAAGATGCCATAAGGAAAATGATAAAATAAAAACCACGAGTACTCTTAAAAAACCTGATGACAAAGAAAAAAATAAAGAAAAACCTGATAAGAAGCATGATAAAGAAAAGGCTGAAAAAGAGAGACATTGGGCTGAAAGCAAAGAAAAACACTGTGCTGAAAGAAAAAAACAGTCTGAAAAGGAATCTGAATATGTAAAATTGGAAAAAATGAGAACTAGAGACAAGGAACTTGAAAAAAAAGACAAATCCAAAGACAAGGAGATCTCAACAGCAGCGAACTCAAGACACGTGCAAGAGGAAAGGAGATGCGGAGTGACAGAAAGTACTAAACCAGCCCATGACAAACTGTCAGCTTTGAAGGAAAAACCGAAAGATGACTTGTTGAAAACTCCAGATGGTAAAGAGAAAGAAAAAAAAGAGAAGGATATCGACCGGTACAAAGAGAGAGACAAGCATAAAGATAAACTGCATCAAAGCAGTTTACTGAAACTAAAACTTCAGGAGAAACTGAAGCCTAAACCAGCTCCTGCACCGAAGGATGCTCGACCTAAAGAAAAAAGATTAGTCAATGATGATTTAATGCAAACTAGTTTTGAACGAATGCTCAGCCTTAAAGATCTGGAAATAGAGCAGTGGCATAGAAAACATAAAGAAAAAATAAAACAGAAAGAGAAGGAACGTTTAAGAAACCGCGCTTGTTTAGAACTTAACAAGATGAAAGAAAAACCAAAACACTCGTTACCCGAAGTCAAAAGCAAAGAACTGACTCGTTCAAAAAGCTCAGAGCTGCCAGATGCTTGCATGAAGGAGAAACAGCAGAAGGACGCTACAAGCAACAGATCACAATCAGTAGATACAAGAAGTGTCAATGTTATAAAGCCTTCCTTGGGTTTAGATAATTTAAACAGATCTCCCAAATCGGAAAGTGAAAAGACAGGTCTGAGCTCCAGGTCAGTGTCCATGGTTTCAGTTGCAAGCTCCGAGGATTCTTGTCATACCACAGTGACTACTCCGAGGCCTGTAATCGAATACGACTCGGACTTTACACCAGAAGGTTCCGATTCCCAGACGTCTTGCACGCAATCACCATTTCTGGCAAGTGCCAAATCACCAGCCCTTCTTGAAAAGGAGCCCGACGGTCTCGCCGAGTTGCCAGATCGCCTCAAGCCGCCTTTCGCGAGCAGGCTGCCGGCAGCATACATCAGATCAGCATCTGTTGAAGATGCTAAACTGGTTTTAAATGAGTGTAGACCTGTGGTAGAGGTCCGGAGGTGCAGCATGCCTGCTGCTGTTTCCGAGCACAGCAAACAGCCGCGGATAGCGGAAGAAAATCATCAGAACGCTCTGCCGCCGGCTCAGCCTTACACCAGCTCTTCTCCCAAACCCGAAGTACCATGTAGCGTGCCCGAAAGAGATTTTCAAAGTGGTACAGCTGGCTTGCAGTCAAACTTCACCTCGTCTTTGACTGGAGCTGTTAGCAACAAGCAGGCAACGACAGGTACGGGTACCATTAAAACCGGTGCTCACATGAGCCCTGTGGAAGACCCTAATACACATTTAGAGCCATGTAGTCAAAGTGGTGTCACTCAGCAAACCAAACCGTGGGATGTGCCTTTTGACAGACTTAATTCATTAAACAACAAGTTTAACAGCTCAGGTTATGGTGTCTCGGAGCAAGATACCAACAGCGTGGCAGCAATGCATGGTTCTGAAAACGGGACATTAAAAGAGCAACAAGTATCTGAATTTTTGCCTCAACGTGCTGAAATTAAGGGCAGTTCAAGTTCTCAAGAATCTGCATCGTTTTTGCCTTCACAGTCGCCTTGTTCTTTACCTATCCAGCCACTCCCAGATGTGTCCAAACACATCTCTTTACCAGGCGTTAGCAGTCAAGATTCATCTTTTGTACAACAAAATCTGGGTCAAACTCCAACTTCTACTTTGGATACAGATGCTACTAGTGCCAGAGAGCTGGGAAATGCTTTCTTCCCTTCCAACATTAAGAAGGCTGACGCACCTTTTGTTGGATATTCCGAGAGTCCTGCAAAGGATATTTCACAGAGCTATGAAAAGGTGAATGATTTACCCACGGTTTCATTAGAAAAAGATCTTCCTGAAAGCGATAGCAGTTCACAATTACACGTGAATTCTTTTGCAGTCAGCAAAGTTATTTGTAAGAACACTCAGAGCGAAGCGGATGGTAACACAGCAGATGCTTCAGACATGAGAAATGAGAAAGGGCAACATGAAAAGTCGGGTTTGGCCCATGTTGTTGATAATAAAGCTGATGTTGATCTCAGTGAACTAAGTTCAGGAATGTCAAAGGGAATTACAAATGAATCAGCTAATAAAAAACCCTGCGCTGCAGACAGAGAAAATGTGTTGACAGATGATCCACCACAGTACTCCTCTTTATCTCATTTGGAACATAGTTCACCACAGATGACCCAAGAAGAGGTTCATAAATACAGCCAAATAGCTAAACTAGAAGAAGAAATCACTGAGGATCAGAAGGTGGAACAGCAGGAGGTACCTCAAAGAATCACAAGGAACAGAGCAAATATGCTTGCTAACCAAGGGAAGCAAAATCCACTTGGCTACACACAGACATCAGAAAAAGAGTCGGAATCGTCGGCATCTCTGAAAGCAAGGATTCGATTAACTGAAGAGGATGATGCTCAGGTCCATCATCCACGTAAAAGAAAGGTGTCTCGTGTGCCTCAGCCTGTGCAAGTGAACCCTTCTTTACTGCAGGCCAAGGAGAAAACCCAGCAGTCGCTGGCAGCTATCGTTGATTCTCTGAAGCTCGAAGAGATTCAGCCATACAGTTCTGAGAGAGCAAACCCCTATTTCGAGTACTTGCACATAAGGAAAAAAATTGAAGAGAAGCGTAAATTGCTGTGCAGTGTTATCCCTCAGGCACCTCAGTACTATGATGAATACGTGACCTTCAATGGCTCCTACCTGCTGGATGGCAATCCCCTGAGCAAGATCTGCATCCCAACTGTAAGTAATGTGGTCTTTTACATACACAGGATGATGAAAGGCATGTTTGGGTTTTATTTTGATCACTTTCATATTCTTCCTAACTTGCTTCTGAATACTTGGGCTGAAAATAGTAAATTGGCATCTGTCAAAGTAATATTGACCAGTAATGTGTCATTGGAAAACCTCATTAGGTGGAAAAAAAAAAAAACCCAATGGTTTCACAGTTATTAGGAGAGAAACCATCATAGAAGTTTTGGGTTGGAAGGGACCTTTAGAGGTTGGAAGGGACCTTTAGAGGTCATCTAGTCCAACGCCCCTGCAGGGAGCAGGGACATCTGCAACTAGAGCAGGTTGCTGATCTATCATGTATATGATGGCATCTCATGTATGACATCTGTAAAAGGCACACAGATGGAACTAGATGACCTTTAAAGGTCTCTTCCAACCCAAACCAGTCCATGATTCTCCCAAGAGCAGCAGATGTCATCTGCTGTATCCCAGCTTTTGTAATCCATCAATTTAAAGTATTCTGAATTGTATTTAATCACATGAAGTTCTTTTCCCTGAAGAACATCCATAGTTCAGGGTCACTTCTTTAGTTCTAAGCTCTCCATAAATCTGACACAGGCATGTTCCTGATGACAGGAGGTCTGTGCAATGCAGAACATCGTTGGCTCAAGTGCAGCTAATAGCACTGTTTGCTGTGGAGGTGCCACTCAAGGTGTCTCACAAGAACATGGTCCCTTCTGGTCTCTGCTTTGAAGTCAGCATCACTATGGTAGCACTTGAATCATACTTTTCATTGCTCCTCAGCACACCCAGTTCTGCACTTGTTGTCCTACATGGGGGGACAGGGGAGACCCAAAACATTGTGCATTGAGGGTTTTCTGAAGCCCTGTTACTCCTGAGAGTAGCAGGAATTTTTTTCTTTTTCCACCTATTACCTGATCCACTTAAACTATTCTAGTTCTGAGGTAAAACATATTAGCTTAACCCTGCCTGAATGGGTTAAGGTAACACAAGAAATAGCAGAAATGGGCTGAGACCACGTATTTGATTTCCTAAAGCAGTGCTTTGGCTGCTGTACGGTAGCTCTGCGCCGTCAGAATTCAATAGTATTGCATTTTATGCTCATTCCTTCAGATCTGTCGGGTTAGGAAAAGTGAGTTTAGGAGGAGTGAAGAGAGGATCTTAATCCTTGAAGGACAAAAAAAAGCCTGCTAAGCCAAACTGTTTGTGTATTTGCAATCTGTGGTACACAACCCAGGCATCCAATCTTCAGCCTCTCTATTTCTGAATGGACTCATTATTATCTTGACTTGTTTAAGAAACTCTGCCCCTACATGAGATGTTGCTTTAGCTTTTTCCAATCGAGTTGAAGATTCTTTGGATTAAGCAATGCACACAAATTTAATATATCAAAGGAAATCAAAAGTTTATATTAGCTTCATTCCGGAGGGAGTCATAATCCCTATGTCTGCCAAGAGAATTAATACGTGTATCCTCTTAGTGTTAAGTGAGTTCTCTCTTATTTGATGGTGACCACAGTTGAGATTAGTAGATCAGTGATAGTCTGAGGAAAGATGTGGGTAAAATGATGCTTTTTAAGCACACTAGAATGTATAGTAAGCTTTGCTGCAGGCTGCCAGCCTGCCTCAGGCTACAAATCTTTCTCAGTAGCTGTTGCAGCTTCTCTAATACATCTTTATCTCTGAAAGTAGAGAGAGTTTTTCTATTTATTTTTTCTTTAGTAGTGATTTTTTATAGAAGCTGCTGTTTCCAAGCTGCAACTTCACTGCTTTGGCATCACACTTCAACACTGAATTTGGGATAAGCGTCAAGTGGAGAAGCACAGCATTTATTTTGCCCTGGCCCATCTCCTAAAAGGGTGATAAAATTAATTTCCCTGTCATAAAAGGCTGTAATGTGTGTAGGCCTCCTAAGAAAGGGTATTAAAGTGCTGCCTGATGCTTCATTCCTGTGTCTTGTTGTGTGTAACAGGGACTCTGCACTTAGTGCAAATAAATTGAGGTAGTGGGGTAGTGCAAATTGTTGGGTAACTTAGGTCCAAGAAGACATCAGAGATGGATGTGGGCTCTGTTCTCTGTGGCTTTTAATTACTGCTTGAAATGAAAACCCTCTAAAAAAAGATTGATAAAAAGGACATGAAAAATGACAGATACTGATTTTTATCTCCTTTAGACTTCTGGGTTGCTTCCCTACACCTACATATTCTGGTGATACTGATGTTTTAAACTGGTAGTTGTTTTGTACGCGCTTCCATGCTGCTGTTAATCTCTTAGAGGGATAGAAAAAAATAGGTGGAGCATTTTATTCCAGTTTGTTAGGAGGAAAAGGGAAGAAAAAACCTTCTGAAAAGCCAAAATAAATGTTTGTTTCTGTTAGGAGTAAAGTGTAAGAGAGCAGCGTGAGTTTTAATCTAAAGAGAGAAATATTTTAAACATTTTAGTTTTGTTTCTCTGAAAAAAATCATCTATAATGCAGCTGAATGCTTTAATTACTGTCATTTTGATAAAATTTCACGTTTCTTGCCAGAAAAAAAGAAATACCATTAAAAAAAATGAATGGTGGTTCAGATTTAACTACTCTGCATTGTGTATACAATACAAGAATATTTGTCACCATGAAAAATCACATGAATAATAATTCCCATTCCAAATACCATCCAAAGGAGTGTTGCTAAACCAGAGATCATTTCGTGCTCAGAAACGAGTAGTTTTGTATTATGCACATTGTCCAGTGATGTAAAAATAAGGGCTGTGCCCAGTCTCTCTGCAATTGCAGAACATTAATAACACATCTGTGTTACGCACATAGTGAGTGATTTAGTATGCAACAGTAAAATGACCTTTCTGTTGGGATTGGTTTCTATATTTGTGCTTTGATGGTTCTTTAACGATTCTCCATTAACCTGATTTTTGCCTCATTAATTTACAGAGGCTATGGGAAAGTAGATACTCTTTCTTCCATTCTTCCCATATTTTAGATAGCTGAAGGTCCATGGGAAGACAATTTATTTAGCGCTGAGGCTTGGCATAGTTGGTGTAACACACTGTTCTCCACACTGGAATTTTAATGATTCACTCCAGTTTATCTGATGAACTTCAGACATCCTGTAGGTGGGAACCAGGAGGTGGTGGCTTCAGTTTGATTTCCACAGCCTTGTTTATGTCCTGTGATTTATAACCCCTATCACCCAAGGCTGTACGGATACTTACGTAAGAATTGTGGCCTCCCTCTCACCATTGAAAATCCAAAACATGAGGTAGGAGGCATCAGGTCAATTCAAAGCAGAAGGAAACAAACCTGGATCTTCTAACAGAGCATTGTACTTAGCCTTGTTGCCTTTCACATTGCTAGAGCAGGATCTCCAAGGTTCAGTCACCTCTATCTGTACTACCTCCTGAGAAGAGATACCAAGATGATTGATTTCCAGCTTTTGATGGCTACCTAGCAGTTATGTTTCTAGAAAAAGGGATTCTGACCAGTGTCTCTGGTACTGCTGTAGAAACTTAAGTGGCAAAAGCTTAATTTAGTGATGTTATCAGAATTTTGCTTCCTAAATGGACAAAATACACTAGCAATAGAGCATACTGGTTGATTTGGGTGGCGTTGGGCAAGAGGAGGTGGAGAAGGACGTGTGAAAGTAATCGCAGAAAAGTTGTGTACGTGTGGATCTGGCTGAGCTTCAGTGGTGCTCTTCTTGGAATGGGCACAAATGATGATTGGAGGTTTATAGAGTGAAGTGTTGGTGGTGTTCTTGTAGTTGGTATGAAGGATGCAAGAAACTCTTTTAACTGTTTTTCATGTGTTGGAGCTGGTGAGGGTATGTCTTGAACTTCAGCTGTTACCAAACCAACCTGTTCCATGGCTGCCTTCTAGGGAGAGGTGAAAGGCTGAGGTCCAGATAGCTTCTGAGAATGGGATTAGAGAACACTGGAGAAGGCAGGGCCCCTTTTTCCCCCCTCTCTCTTCTCTGTGGAGTCTGGGCTTTTAAGATACTAGTTTGAGAACTTTGGTTATATGAAAAACTGAGCTCACCTTTTCTTTGCAGCATTTAGTTTCATGCTTTGTTCCTCCAAGTCCAACATAGATGTTTGTAGTGTCCCTGCTCACTTTTTGTGGTCTCTTTCCTAACCATCTCTTTGACTAGAAGATCCAAGAGGTTCCTCTGGTTGGTCTTTGCCTTGAAACCTTTAATTTCAGTTTTGGTGTTGCTACAAGCATCTGGTGGTACATCACTGAAAGCCTGTGAGAGCACTGTTGTACTGTGCCAGGAGACCAAAGTTTCCAGGCAAAACTAGACTGCAGGATACCTCAGGCTGAGCTTAAACACACTGCTATCCACTCTGATTGAGACAGATTATTCCAGTGGATGTTTGTGGTTTGCAAGTTTGGGTTTTTTTCCATGTGTTTGTGTTTTCAGTACTGCTGGCTTACACAGAATGGCATATGCCATAAGCTTTGCTCACCTATTTGGGAGCCAAACCATTTTCACTGAGAGAAGTGAAAGTGCATCTTGCTTAGCAGTTGGAAATGTGAAAAGGTTGAATGTCATTTTCTATCAGATAATAACTTAAGGAATGAACTATGCTTGGTTACTAGAGTCATAGAATGATTGTGGTTGGAAGAGACCTTTAAGATCATCAAGTCCGGCCCTTAAGCCAGCACTGCCAGGGCACCACTGACCCATGGCCCTCAGCACCACAGCTCCACGGGGGGCTTGGAAACCCCTCCAGG
>JANHGN010004089.1:4776-20778 GCA_024605025.1 Megaceryle maxima | reverse complement strand
GATAACTCTCCTAAGTACAATGCCTATCAATAGAAATTTAACTCTCCTAAGTACAATGCCTATCAATAGAAATTTAAAACAAAATAAAAGTTGATACTCACAGTTCCAGTACGTTTCTAACCTGTTTCATCTACCTTCCTGCCAGACACTTGTGTCAGCACTTTGTGAGGACCACTGTGATCAAACACGTGAAAGTTTTGTATTCTTTAGGACCTTTCCCCCCATTCTAAAAATCAAGGACCCAGAGCCAAAGCTCTGCCCACTGTTGCACAAAGACTTGGACACAGCTTTTTGCTACAGCGAAGCTTCAGTATAATGGACAACAAGAAAATTGCAGTAAGATCATAAAAATTAGTACCAAAGATGCTCAGATCAACCTGGCAACCATCGGTGTATAATTGGCTTTGGTCAGTGCCACCGGGCTGCCCACACACCATTGGACTCCAAAGTCATACAGAAAAATATCATTACAATGTTCACAATGGTTGTTTCACTTGAAATTTTTGTTGCACTTGTCACTGTCAAGGTTTAGGGTCAGCGCAGCCCCTTAGACCTATAACAGGCAGTCTCTGTTAAACCCTCTCCCTCCCCAAAGGGGAAGAGAAAGGGAGTAAAGGAGAGAGACTCAGCCAGTAGAAAAGGGAACTAGAACAGCTAAATTTAAAATAATAATCATTAAAATGGAATATATACAAATATATACACACACACACACAAAAAAAAAGCAGTGGCCTTGGTCTGCACCCCAACCCCTGGTACTGACTCTGAACACGGGGTGTTCTCACTGCCAGCAGCAGCCCCTGCCTGTGCCAACAGCTGCTGCCTGCAGCCAGGGCAGGGAGTGAGAAGAACTGAGCTGAGGAGTAAAATCACTGAACAGAATTAGTTCTGTTCTCACCCAAACCACGTCACCAAGACACTGTTTTCATTAAAGGAGGCCTCTCTCCATACAAGACAGGAAAAATCTGATTGAAGGCAGGATTTGTTTCAGGATACAGCCCACACTATGAAGGAATAATCACATTTTCTTTGTTAAAAGAAAAAAGAAAGAGAATTCAAGCCTCCCCACATAATAATTATCTCTAAATGACTGCAACACTCAGAAACTGATTACACAAGGAAAGGATTAAGTTTATTCCACTCTTAAAAATGTATATATTCCACTATAAAAGTTAAATCTCACACTGAGGAAGGAGAATTAGAATATCTAAAGTAAATAATAAAAAACTAAGTAACAAATTCCATCAGACTTCACATCACATGGGCAGGCCTATAATCTAAATGAGTATCTGACCATTCCATAGGTACGCCCCGTGCAATCACCATTTGCTCCTGGCAGTAAGGAAAAGAAGATGATACTATATACTCTGCACCCTCGCTATGGATAGGACATCTGTCAAAGCTGGAAACCCAGATTTCTCATTAAAATATTGTAGGTTTCAAAGGGAGGAAGCTTGAAAAGCAGATTTCACAAACACAAAATTTCTTCCACTCAGATCCCAATTCAGCCGTGTTAGAGCAGGACTGTTAATACCACTTTAAGACTGTTAATACCACTTTAAGAGCACATAAAGCCCTGAGCATCAGCCCTCCCAGACTGCACACACAGGCTACGTACAAATAAGAGCTGCCCTGTGATTAAAAACAAGCCCTGGGAGAGCAAAAAGATCACCTTAAAAGAAAACCAGCACAGCTGAAATGTATGCGGTTTGAACACGGGACAGAAAGAGTTAACAAAGATAATGGTTAAGTTACTTAAACAAACAAATCAGTCCTGATAAGGTTTCTGGAAGCAAAATCAAGTGATAAAGGTGCCTAAACATGGGAAGTTATATAACTCTTTTACTTCTTTTTCATTTTGTTACATATAAAAACAGAGACAGAGCATTGATTACAGCACTGGTTTCATTTACCTTTGTATATAACACATTTTAACACCAGCAAGACACGGCTTTGAACCTGATGATTGTTTCTTAGTTGAAGGAAATTCTGAGGCTGACCCATGGCCAGCAGTGCAATCAGAAAAAGATAAAATGCAGATTTAAATACAGTACTAAACCACTTAGAGCAGTATCCCACCACAACCTTACAAAGGTTGCCTCTGGTCAGAGTCTGGCCTTGAGTTGAGAAAATGAACTCAGTACTTGTCAAGAAAAAAAAAAAAAAAAAAAAAAAAAGGTAAAAAAAAAAGGTAAAAAAAAGAGGAATAATGTTAATTCATTTCCTCTCCACTTCCAAAGGCTTTGACTTTGTAACCGTGTTCCTGAACTTGCTGTAACTTATTAATAGCCTAATCAGGCTTATAGCCATTTGCAATTACAATATGAAGATCATTCTCATCTTGCTATTAACTTTCCCTCCACACAATGAACTCCAGAATAATCTGGGTTGGAAGGAGACACACTGATGCCAGCCTCCCAACAGCAGCACAGCTTCAACACTGGGTCCAGTCGCCCAAGCCTTGTCCAGTCACAACAGAGCAGCCTCCAGGGCTGGAGACAGCACAACCACTCTGCCACGGAGTGTCTTCCTCAAACCCACACAGAACTTTTCCTGCTGCCTCTTGTCCTCCCCATGCACCTCCAAGATAAACCACTCTTTATGCAGTTGCTGGATTCTGGCAGCTCTGCACTCTGATCTCTGGAGGCCCAGGTGTGACTGACGGGTAGGTCACTTGGCTGTCCCGTTAGTATCTCCATGACAACATAGATAGCCAGAAAGGTGTTGCAGCCTCCTGAAACTTACAAATTACAAGTTATTTTCAAAGCAAACACATCTACCTTCCATTTAATTTCAGAAGGGTACTGGTGTTTACAACACTGGCCAGGCAAGGACTGCTCTCTGCCATGGCAAAGTCTCACCAGCCCCGTGGGGAGCCACCCTGCTGCACCACTGGCATGGAGACCTCGCTGGGAAGAGCAACAGAGCACCAGAGACTGGAGTCCCAGTGACAAGGGGACCATAGGACACATGGAGTCACCTGTCCTGGGTGAAGAAAATAGCAGTGAAGAGGTCTGAGAGGAGACTGTGGGGTGGAAGTGGCCATCTCACACCTGGTCAGCCCCACACAGCTCTTGGCTGGAGCAGCCTCATGGAGAGGTGAGGTGAGGCAGGGCAGAGTGAGGCAAAGCGGTGAGGTGGTGAGGTGAGGGTGGATGAAGCCACACAGAGGAGCAAGGCAATGCTGAAGCAGCAGTCCCAGCCTCCTCCCTTGCCTCCCAGGTTGCTGGCTGAGCACCAGGCGAGAAGGGAACGGGCTCTGCCTATTCCAGCAGGCTTCAAAAACAAAGAATACATTAAAACCATGGAAGCCCCTATTAAAAGGCCAGGTTGGATGGGGCTTTGAGCAACCTGGTCTAGGGGGAGGTGTCCCTGCCCGAAGCAGGGGGGTTAGAACTAGCTGAGCTTTAAGATCCCTTCCAACACAAACCACTCTGAGCCGTGGCACCAGCGCTACACGCTAAGGGGACCCGCGATATAAAGCGGATGCCACACTCATCATGGCGGCCGAAGGGGCGGGGTAGGGCTGGGACGACCCTCTCGGCATGGCGGCCGAGGCAGGACTTGGGCGGAGCCGAGCCCGCGGCAGACGCGGCGATGCCGGGAGGGACCGAGGGGCCGCGCCGGGCCCGCAGCGCAGCTGCCCGCAAGATGGCGCCTGGCTGCCCCGGAAGAGCTTGGAGCGCGTGGAGGCGCACAACATGGCGTGGCGGTGCTGGGCCCGCGCCTGGGGCCAGCGGCCGCACAGGTACCGCCGGGACGGGGAGGGGGCGGTCGGGGCGGTCGGGGCGCTGGGAGGGGCGGTCGGGGCGATGCTGACGGTCCGCGTCTCTTCCCCCGCAGGGTGACGGTGCTGCTGGAACAGCGACAGGGCTTCCGTCGGGCGCGGCCGCGGACCGAGGACCCCCCTGTAGCCGCCGCCGAGGCGCAGCCGGGCCGGCCTTCCCCGCGCCGCAGCCTCTGCCCACCGCCGCCGCCCACCAGCGCCGGCCGGCCCTCACCGCGCCGCCTGCTCAAGCCGCTCTTCTTCGCGGTAGGGGTAAGTGGCTCCTGCGGGGCGGGCGGGCGGGTCTGTGGCGGGACCCCGCCGGTGTTAGCGGGGGCTTTGTGGCCACCAACGTGCCCGCGTCGCACCAGGCTGAGCAACAGGGAGCGGTGCGTGAGGCAGAGCGGGGCCAGACTGGCTGCGCGGGCCGGTGCGTTCACCGCAGAGCATCGTAGAACAGCTCGAGGTGGAAGGTACCTCAGCGATCATCTGGTCCGACCTCTTGTGGGACAGGGAACCTGAAGGAGATGATACGGCCTCCTGTCCAGTCTCATCTTCAACCCCTCCAGCAGTGGAGACCCCATCGTGTCCTTGGGGAGGTCGTTCCAGGGATAGGTTCTCAGTGTAAACATCTTCCATATACCAAGATTAAACTTGATTTTATCTGCTACCCCCCAGTTCACAGGCTCTGCCTTTGGATCTGCTGCCATCTGGCAGTATGAGTCGCTCAAGTCGCGGGTCCAGACCTATTTTGAGGAAGCTCGAGCAGACTGGTTGGATAAGATACGGCCCCAGAAGAGGGGGGACTTCAGAAAGCAGGTACACGGAGCCAGGGCCGCACCAGGCTCGTGGGTGGGTCCCTGCAAGGGTGTAAAACACAAGCACATCTTTCCTCTGGTGTAGGCACATGTGTGAGCACCATGTGTACATCAGATACTGGCCACCTCTATAACTTGGAGAGATAATAGGTTATTGGCAAATTACAGCAGATATATTCCCATAGAAAAAAAACCAACAATGTGACAGAATTAATTCTAGAAAACTAGCTCATGGTGTCACTGCAAAACCTGTGCTGGAGAAGAATAGCATCTTCACCCTGAAATGCAGAGAAGAGAGGTCACTCTTAGTAGCAGTCTGTCTCTATAAACTAGCTACCTTTTGCTTTTTAATTGCTACAAAAGACTGTTCTTGCAGAGTGCTCTCAAATGAGAACATGAATTACTGAAGAGGACAGAGCTAGCTTAAATTCTGAACTTTAGGAATAAGACTTTTTTAATGCTCTGGCTTCTGAAGCGTATTTTCAACCTTTACCTCACAAATAGGAGGGCTTTTTATCCTCACGAGTGCTGACATTTCCATACAAATACTTGGGAGTTTAGGCAGTAAGAACAATATAAGTGCTGCAAGACTTGCTGTAAATTTAGTTGACACCCAGAAAGCATCAGTCAGTTTTCAGTTAAGTGTATTTAAAACTAAACTAATCATGCATGTATGCTTTATGCTTGTTTCGAGGTTACTGCTGTGGCTTGTGATAGACCAGGCTTGGGTACTGTCAGGTCTGCTTGTCCAAGGGAAGTAGGGCTGAGTGTGGAGATGGAGAAGCCCAGAGGTGCTGGGTAGGACACAGAGGAGCTGGGTTTGTAATGTGAATGGTGTGGTGCTTGTCTCAAACTGAGCAGGGGTTGGGGGTTAATGCTGGTGGGCAGCTCAGCACCACACAGCTGCTCACTCCCTTTCCCCACAAACCTCTGGTGGGATGGGGGAAGAGGAAAGGAAGGATAAAATCAAGAAAACTTAGGGGTAAAGATAAAACAGCAACCAAAAAAGGAAGTGAAATAAGTGGAGGGTAAGTGGGAGAAAAGAGAAGGGGGATAGATCAACGATCAGCCAGTTCATGAGCAAAAAGATGGTTAAACCTCCTAAAATCCCCTCTTTTCCTTTTTACTGTGGCAGGGAATATCTCTTCTGTTAGTTTGGGTCATCTGCCCAGTAGTGTCTCCTCCCAGTCTATTCAAATCAAAAGCACAAAAAGTCAAAAAATCTAAAGCACAGCACCCCTGAGCTGCTCAGCTCTGAGCTGTGCTGTACTGGGCCTGGCTTTCTTCCTCAGTGTATATGAACTGCAGGTGAGATTGTGATTGCCACTTAGTATTTTAAATAACTTTGGTTTTATACTTCTCTTTTCTTTCAAAACCCGAAGGAGAAGATCTGGAGATTACCTATCAAAAAAACCCAAAAACAAACCCAAACAATCAACTAAAAACACCCCCACAAAATCAACCACCAAACAAACACAAAATCAACCACCAAAGCAAATCTGCCATGTTGTTAATAGGCTTAAACTCCTAATCCCCATCTTCAACTGCTAAGTTCTATTTTTACAAATTCAGGACCCTGCAGTACTTTCTGAGGACATCTACTTCTTGGACTGTAGCAAAATCATTGTTGTTTAGTGTTCTTATACTGGACAACTTTGTAGGAAATACAAGTACCTGTAGCCTGTGCTGGAGAATTAAACAAAAAATGTAATGAAGTTGTTAGTTTGATATCAAATAATGAACGATTCATTTTGTACAGCATTATTTCCCCCCTGCTTCCAACCTACAGATAATTTCTATGATAATGTCCCCATTGATATGGTTGGAAGGTTAATGAGTATTAATGAAATATTTGTCAAAAATGATTCTGAAAGCTGAGGAAGGGAAAAGGGGGGGTGGAATTTATCCGTGGGCTGACTATGCTCAAAATAAACTTTTTCAGGGGTTTTAAACTTGGAGGAGGGCTGGGTGAGCTGGATGCAAGGGGGGATGGATTCCACATCTTGAGCCACCTCTGCAAAAGTGACCCTGGCACAAAAGTGGGATCTCTCAAAGGTGGGTGGTGTGATGTTAGCATTAGGGGAAGCTCAATCCAGGCAGGCTTTATGCTAACTTTGGCTGATCTGCTCAAGGAAGCATTATGGGCTAGATCCTTGTTTAGTACAAGCAGGAGTAAACCCATGGAGTTGTGTAAAAGGATGACACCTTTTTTTAATTATTTTTTTTCCAAGAAACTCTTTATCTATGATATTTTTTGAAAAGGAGAGTAGAGAACTGTTCTTGAGCAAGGAAACTAGAAAAGCTAAACCGGTCAGAAATAAAGTTTGAAACCACTTCACTAATTCTAATCACTTATACTAAGTGATTTCAAACACTTTCCTTTCTTAAAAGGTAGAACCTTACATGACTATATTTGAAACTGCAAATACTCTGCAGTGGCATTGATGTCCAGCAATTCTGTTTCAGGTTAACAGCTGGTGGAATAACCTGACTGAGGGTCAGCGGACTGTGACAGGTTTGTGTTAGCTTACAAGTATTAGACATTCACAGGAAGAGAAATATGGCAAACAGGTACAGTATGTTAAAACTGATGGCTTTCATACCACATTTAGGTTGTTGGGCACAAAGCATGCGTAAACCTACATCTGTACATAAACTATTTCTGCTGTACTTCCTCTCACAAACTATTTTTTTTTCCTGTATGCATTCAAAAAATTCCTCTGTATCCGTATGAGAGCGTGGAAGATTAGCTAGAGTCTTCTCCTGGCAACATTTTGCTCAGGAACTGTAAAAAACAGCAAATGCTTTTAGAAGGAATAGGCATCCATAGATACATTTCTCTCAACTCTTGGAAGAGGTGACTCCCAGTCTAACAGCAGATTGTGTAAGGGCTCACTGTTGTCAGCAGAAATCATCTCAGGCCACTCAGTTAACAAGTGCTGTCCAAAAGTTAAGTACAGTGCTCTGAATTGCTCCTCTACATGTAGGCCAGGTCATGATACAGCTACAAATACTGTATTGGGGCCAGGGAGGTGAAGATCATATTCTGTAGTCTCCAGAGCATCCTTCAGCATCTAGTTAATCTCACAAGCAATACAAATTCTAGTTGGTAGACCCTGAGCTGTTCAGATACTTACCCCTGATTGCAATAACATCTTGGTGTAGCATGAAGGGAAAATATTTCCTCTAATGAAAGAGCATGGTGGAACAGGATGGAGTGTCAAAAGAAGAGATCTGTTGAAGTTTTTGCTTCTAGGATTTGTCTCATCATTTTTCACAGTTGTTGCATTGTGTTGCTAAACTTCAAATAGAGAATAATTATGTGACATTTACCATTATGTAAAGCAATCACAATTATTTTCCCCCTTAACATTTCTAGCTATTATAAAACATGTAAAAAAAAATGCTTGGATAGAAATAGAGAAGGCATTTTAAAGAAACAACCAAAAAACCCACAAAGTTTTCATCATTAAATAAGAATGTAAAAGATTAGAAACAAAGTAAAATGGCAAAAAAACACCTGTGAAGTAAAAAGCTGGGCATTTGCTGTCTCCCAAAGGTGACTGTGCCTTAACAATGCCAAACATTTTACACTTGATCTCTAAGCAGAGATTTATCTTTACAATTCCCTCAAAACTAAAGCTTCCCCAACAGCAAGTAGGGTGTGTACTTCTGGTGGGCTTCTCCTGGGCTTCTCTCTGTGCACAGCTAAATGTGACTGTGCAAGAGAGGGGTGGCATCAGCAGCTAGAGATGTGAGAAATGGGACCTCTTCAGCTGTCTCCTGTTGCCTGGGTTTTACAGTGGAATAGAAGTTTGAAACCACAGCTTGAATATCTTCAGTAGAGATTTTATGGACTGTTGTTTTTATTGCACTATGTGTTCAAACAGTTGCAATTAAATGTCATATTTCTGAAAGACTTTGACTATATAAATACATATTTCAGTATTTTCCTTTGCTTTTTCTAAAGAAGTGGATACTGCTTTTAATGAATAGCAAAGAAAAAACATGATTCTTGGAAGCTGACTTGAATGCTTGTTTGCAGTAAGCTTTATAGTGTTATATTCATAAATTGCTTCTATATTTTTTCCTCTCTTAACAGGCATTATAGCTGCAAATGTCTTTGTGTTCTGTTTATGGAGGCTGCCTGGCATGCGACGGATTATGTTTACATATTTCACCTCAGATCCAACTTCCAGTAAGTGAACAGTAATTTGGGTGACTTTTCTACACTGGGATTTAGTAGGACCTCTGATGGTACTGCAGAAGCTGCATGTGGCACGTGGTTTACTTGTAGCTGCTCCTGGGTGATGGAATCTCAGTCATGCTCAAACACATCATTCTGCCTAGACAGGAAATGGGGGGGGGGGGGAAAGAGTTACAAGTAATGAATCTGACGTTTTAAAAACAAACACTGGTGTTTTTCTAAATATTGTAATGCCAAAACTGTTGGCTGTTATCTGGCCTTTCACTGCACTCAGTAGGATCCAGCTCCTGTTTCAGTGAGGAGAGCTAGTAGCTTTTTGAAAAGTAGTTTTTCTTCACGAGTCCATCTCTCTAGCAAAGTGATAGGTGCTCACAGATTAAAAATCTTTCACCATATACATGTAGAAATAAAATCTCTTTAATATAATAAAATCCTTTCCAAAGCTAAGACACATGTTACAAGATAAAGTTTTACACGAAACATTCCCCTGGAGGTAATTTAAGGCTTTCTAAAGTACCTGTTTGTACAGCTTGCACATCTCTGGAGTATAGGTTCTACCTTTCAAAAGGTATTGCATGGAATGTGAAATTTGTTACATTTCTGGGTTTACTACCTAGTCAGTATTTGAGAATTCTAAGCATAATTGGCCCATAGTGTGTCGTGATAAATTTCTAGTCTGCATGACTTGTAAGTGGAAGCAAATTAAAACACTGTCTTTATTTCTCCATTGCTTTTCTCTTTTGTAGGAGCCTTGTGTTCTCCTATGCTGCTCTCCACGTTTAGTCACTTCTCTCTATTCCACATGGCAGCAAATATGTATGTTTTATGGAGCTTTTCCAGCAGCATTGTCTCTCTTCTGGGATGTGAGCAGTTCGTTGCAGTGTATCTTTCTGCTGGTAAGGTTAAATATTTTTATTTATGACACTGAAAAACAGAAATATGCATTCATGGAAGTGAAGTGTGTGCATGGTTAATAGATGGGCCATGACAGATGGCCATTGTTCAATCCCATGTATTGCTCTGTACTAGCTGCAGTGCTCATTTGCTGTCATACAGACTCTTCATGGGTTTGGAATATTTGACTTCAGAATATCGTGACAATACAAGAATCTGCATTTCATTCATGCTTAGCTACAAAATAAAATAGCTCTTACTACAGACATGGGAGTCTCATGGGGAAAAGATGACAGTTAATTCAAGTTAAACAACAACAGAATCACAGACTGGTAGGGGTTGGAAGGGACCTCCGAAGATCACCGAGTCCAACCCCCCTGCCAGAGCAGGGCAAAACTAGAGCAGGTCACTCAGAAATGCACTCAGACAGGTCTTGAAAGGCTCCAGGAGACTCCACAACCTCTGAGGCATCTGTTCCAATGCTCTACAACCCTTAAAGAAGTTCTTCCTCATGTTGAGGTGGAACCTCCAAGCTTGAATCCACTGCCCCTCATCCTATCACAAGGTACAACTGAAAGGACACTGAAACATAAAACCAAAACACAAATACAAAACCAAAACCCACACCACTAGCTTCTCTAGGAAGATGTTCAGATGACATCATTGTACTTTCTGATGCTTGTCTGCATTGCTGGCATTGTTTCCAGTAGTCTTTTTTCCTTTCTAGGGGTTATCTCCACGTTTGTCAGTTATGTTGCTAAAATGGCCACCGGACGGTTTGAACCCTCCCTTGGAGCTGTAAGTATCTCAGAACATGGGAGACCTTATGATCTCTGAAGCCATTTTCAAAGCCTGCTGTATTTTTTTTAACCTGCTTAAAAGCCAAGAACATATTTGGGATAATGAAAACTAGGAAGATGTACCAAAAACCAAGTAACCAGGCAGTGAATCCTCTGTGAGAACATGCCTATTGAAATATGTGAACTCTCTTGAAGCAACAGCCCAGAACTAGTGCCTCTTAATGTTAATGGCTTGTAAATCAGTACTTAACAGCAGGACCTCTTGCCACTGAGCAGATAGTTCAGCTCCATAACTTATTTCATAATTGTGGATCAGCCTTCTCTAATTGAAAGGAGAACAGAAAGAGATAATGGAATCAGACAATCAAAAAGAAAAAAGTCAGCATGGGATACCAGTGGAAGTTGTAGGGAGTTCTGTGCAGAAAGTGCAGCACTCCTGCCAAAAGTCTCACAGAATGACAGGTAAGAGGCAAGCTGAGGAGGTGTTGCAGTTGACTGTTCTTCACAAGTGTTTTTAGTAGCAGAACATTTTTAACACACTTAATTTGCTCTCAGTTTGAGGTGAACCGAGCCACTTGCCAAGTTTTAAAGGCTTCTTAACTTACTTTACTAAATAATTCTGATAAAAGCCAAAAGTCATTCTTGTTTTTCAATTAGAATGAAAAAAAAAAAGGAAAAATATCTGTTGAGCTGTCTCAAAGTTAGACTTTTTAGTAGTGCTGACTATATATTGTCCCTTGTGAATAAACCATATCTGGAGCAAGTTACTTTCCCTTAATCTTACTGATCTGAACTTACTGAAATTGCCACCCATTATGTTAATTGTATCACAGCCTTTCCCTTGAGCTGTTTCATGGGTACAAAAGCCCGTGGTCAGTTTAGCACAGCTCAGGGAATTGCTTGTTGCATTGACAAAAGATTTCTTGTCCCTCATGTCCATCTGTTATTTTCCTTGTTTTGGTACAAGCTTCAGAATGATTCCCTTCATTTGAGATGTCTGTGTTTGGTTAATAAATGTTTGATTTTTAGGGTATACTGGGGAAAAAAAAGCACATTAGCATAAATATCTTTAAAATCAAGAGGATTATTTCTTAATTATATAAGAGCATCTGAGGGGTATTCCCCCCCCTCCAGTATATATAATTTCAGGTATTGAAATTCAATAAAGGTGTATTTTACTTTGAATTCTGAACTGTGCTGTGGTTTACCACAGGGTTGCATTTGAAAATAAAAGCCAAAAATGAAAATTCACATGCAGAAAAATAATTTTTCCCTTATGTAACATCTCAGCTCACTTTGATGTATTTTAATGTATTTACAGTCAGGAGCTATAATGACTGTCCTTGCAGCTGTATGTACAAAGATGCCAGAAGCAAAACTAGCCATCATATTTCTTCCAATGTTCACATTTACAGCGGGAAGCGTAAGTGCCTTTGAACTTCAAAGAAACCCTATACTTAAAACATGTTCCTGAGCATGTGTCCTCATTATTTGTGTTTCCAAGCTGTTGAATTCATTTTGAAAGAGAACACTGAAATCCTGGAGGTGAATTCTGAATTATTGCAGCCTAGCATGGTAGTCACACAAGTGTGTAGTGAATTTAGAATGATCCTAAAATTCCAGCCTCCTTGGGTCTGTTTCAGATCTGATAGTAAGAGGTGAAAGAATTGGGGAGGGACTCAGGTTCACCTGTCTGAGGAAGTGTACTGTTCTCTCTGATGGGTGATGGTTTTTATAGCAGCACTTACTACAGGCTAAACTAATACTGGTGCACTCTTTTTGAAGAAAAAATTATCAAGACAACAGAAATTTCACAAACAGAAGTTCACATCTCAAGGGAAGTAACATTCCAGCCCTGGAGGAATACCTGCCTCCTCATTTGGATACCATCTTTAAGCACACCACTGGGATTAGAAACAAACTACTGAGGCTTTTCTTCCTGTGTAGTACAAGAACACCTTTTTTTGTTTCATTAAATTCTTCTGAACACATCCACTGCTCCATTTAAGAAAAGCTTCTCACATCTATCTTGACTTGCTTTAATAAGTTAATTGGTTTTGGTCCACTACTTAAAAGTTGCTTTATTCTTTTACTTAAAGCAGTTAAGCTTTGTCATTTCAAAATCATAATATTTAAGATATTTTTGGTAAGTGAAGCTAAAGAAGATGACCAAGGTAGAAATACTGGCAGAGCCCCAGAGAGCATTGCCATGAGGAAGTACTCACTGCAGCAATAAAACAAATTGGCTGTTGCAGTATAAACACTGGAATCATTTTAGCACCAAGTAGTTTTAGCCCTACTATGGAATTGTGTGTTTAAACTTCACGTCCTCCCTTAGCCCACCTTATACACATCATAATCAGCTTTTAAAATAAAAAAAGCCAGCGTAGCAGTACAGCTCTTAAGGAGAGAAATCCTACTCAGAGTAACATTTCATCCTAATGTTAAATCTGTAGGGCTTTTTGGAAAGAGGCAGAATTTTCCATAGTGACAGTTCTGGTGGTTTGGGTCTCCTGAGGATGGTAATACTGTTGTTGATGCTGTTTCTGGGTGGGGATTTGCTCACTATCACCCTGAGAGATGTGTCATTTAGGGGAGAGTGATGATCAATTGATATCAGATAAGGTGACAGAGATGCTGCCCCACACGTTCCATCCCCTAGAGGGTTGTGTTTGGGAAGACTTCATAAACTCATTAAGGTTGGAAACAACCTTCAAGATCATCAAGTCCAACCATCTACCAAACATTATCAAGACCACTCAACCATGTCCTTAAGTGCCACATCTAGGCATTTTTCTTAACCCCTCCAGGAATGGCAACTCTACCTCCTCCCTCCCTGGGCAGCCTGGTCCAAGACCTCACCACTCTCCCAGTGAAGGAGTTTTTCTCTACCTGCCCTGGCACAACTGAAGCCCATTTAAATGGGCTGAAATTGCAGTTCTGAGCTATGATCAGAATTGGAGAATGAGAGACTGCTGCAGTTACATATTTTGTGGTGTGTTTTATGCTATTTACTCTTTCAATTAACTACACCCCCCTCTCTTTTTTTTTCTAACCTGAGTTTGGAATGTAGGTGTAGCTTTAAAAATGAAGAGACAGTGTATTTGAAAAGGACACAGTACTACTCTGGAGCTGCTCATGTGTGTTTTGACAGCTAAGGATTGAGTCTGTTGGGTTTTTTTAGCAGTGATTGTTGTGATATAAAGCTTCAGGTGATTTTTGATCCCTTATTTTTGCTCTGTGCCAGAGTAGGAAACTGTTGTCAGTGGCCATTATATGCTGAGGCTGATCCTGTCTGTTTCATGTTCTGTTCCTTTCTAGGCTTTAAAAGCCATAATTGCATTTGATACTGCAGGACTTGCTCTAGGCTGGAGACTTTTTGACCATGCTGCACATCTTGGGGGAGCTCTCTTTGGAATGTAAGTCTATATTTGTTAACTTCTGTTTGGTTTGTATTTAAATTCATGCTATGTTTTTTTTTTTTCTCCTCTTTACCTCCTCTTGTATCTGAGGTACAGAGGGTATTTGAAAGTTAAGCAACATTGAAAACATCTCCCTGTTATCCTTGTAGTGCTGTGAAACTGGGGAAAATACTATTACCAGACAACTAGAACTGAAAGTAATTGAGCTGAACGACCGTAGAACGATAGATTAGATGTCAGATTATCCTGTCACCATAACTTGGGCTGGCTGTCTCTGCCTTGCTCTCCCCAGCACATTGAGGAGAGTCACAAGGCAGAAAAAAAAAAAAAATCTCACAAAACATAGCCTGGACAAATTAAAATAACTATAGAATTAAGCAGCTAAGAAAAATTCTTTGTCTCTGCATTTTTCCTCTAATTGCCATTTTAGAGAGAGCTACAGAGTTAGTACAAGCTCAGGCCAAATTCCTTTGAACAGCCCCTCTGATGGTTCTCAGTGTTGCTGCCTTGCCTTTGTGTGGAGCCTTCCTAATTGGAAAAGACTACTAGAAACTAGTTTATAGGAAACAGTTCTGCATTGTTCCATGTCTGAACTACATTACCCAATGAGTTTTTCCCCTCCTACCCAATTGCAATGTTGTCTTCATTTGCACACTTATTGCAAAGAGCATTTTTAAACATTTTACATAGGCATTTTGAAAGCTAACCTCAGATTTAACTAGGCCAGACAAAGTAGAGGTGGAGAAGACTTAGTTTGGTCTATGAACTGATTTTTCCTTTGTTTGCTATTTCTTAGCTTTGGTTGTCAGTAAGTTCTGTGCTGTGCAGGGGTTGCTTCCCCTCCCACCCCTTCTCTCCACCATAACCTCCCCTTGCTCAATCACTTGTGTTCATATATCAGCATATGTAGTTCTCTAAGAATATCAGTTAAACTAGAACACTTGGATAGATCAACTCAAATCTTCATTCAGGTGTTTATAGAAGAAAATTCACTTTGGAATGTGACTGTTCATTATGGAGCAACTCTATTTACAGATGAGAAAAAAACCCAACAACTTTGACTTGTTTTCAGGAAGGATCAGCACGAGCAACAGTACTGTTTGAACAGTCTCTTAAATGAAATCATTTTTTGCATCTTTTAATCTCAGAAATCATGAGAGCATGAAATTAAACACATGAAAATCATCCATCCTCAGGTTTGAGACAAGCAAGACCACAAAGTTAACCGTTAGGAGTCGAGAACTAGTGGTATACCTGCCCCTGCCACCTTCCAAGAACATTGTTCTTTCTGCCTCAGTTTATCTTCTGCCCTATACTAATTTGAGTTACTTGATTTTAGTGATCAGCCTGTTCCTCAGACACAGAGGGAAGCTGCAGGTTGTTTTAACTTGTATTTTCTCTCTCAGGTGGTACGTGACTTATGGCCATGAGCTCATATGGAAGAATAGAGAACCACTGGTGAAAGCTTGGCATGAAATGAGGACAAAGAACACAGGAAAGGGAGGAGGTGGAAAATCCAACTGATTCCAATCCTAGAGATTCCTTGTGCCCAAGTGGTATATTACTTGAAGACATGGGATTGAATTGGTTTTCAAGGCAGGTTTTTGCTACTCAACATGAAGCCTCTAAGGAGCTGAGGTTTCTTATGTAAACTACAGTAACAAAAATGCCTATCAATAGAAAATGAACTCTGACAAAGGTGGAACAATAAAGGTTTTTATCCTGTTGCTTTCTGAGGTACCAGTCTGCACTACCTTTAAAAAAAAAAAGGAAGAATAAAAAAAAAAACACAACAAACTTTCCAATTAAGTGACCAAAAGCTGTGTCCAGAAAGCTTCAAAATGGGATACAAGTGGTTAACACTTAGAAAGATAAACATTTTTAAAGCTGAGGAAGCTAATGGATCAGACCTATCCCTGATGTCCACCACAAAGGTGTGCTTTAGGCAGACTGGACTTGACCTAAGGCTGATGTGGTGAAGTTCAGTGGTGTTGACTGTTGAAAGAATTGCATGAGATAATCACAGAATTACTGAGGCTGGAATAGACCTCCAAGATCATCAAGTCCAGCCTATGACCCAACACCATGACATCAG
>JANHGN010004088.1:30601-77321 GCA_024605025.1 Megaceryle maxima | reverse complement strand
TTTTTTTTTTTTTTTTTTTTTTAAACACTGCATTGCACTGTTAATTCATTTGGTTTGAGGTCTGTTGTAACCCCAAATGACTTTCAGTAGGATTGCTGCCAACTCCTCATTCTGTATTTTGTCCTTCAGCTTTTGATTTCTCTTCCTCTGCTTTCTTGCTTAATAAATTATTCATCTGACTTACTGAGAAGCATATATTCTAATTCTGTCCTCTGTGGTGGCTGTAACTCTTCCCAGTTAGGTGGCACCTGCAAACTTTTAAAGTCTATTCCATATTTTTAAGTCCTTGTGGAGGCTGACTCTAGCTTCTGGTCAAACTGTTAGTTGCTAGCATTGTATTCTTAATCAGATTGGTAAATGAGTAATAGTTCGGTGGTTTTACTGGGGGAGGGAGAACTGGTTGGCTAAAGGAAGTGGCACTGGGCACACTGAGCTTAAATCTCAGTTGGAGCTGTGATGGTAAAAGGCTGATGTGTGGCATAAGTGTTGAGTGAGGGGTGCCTCGAGAATTCTTCATCTCACTACTGATACACTAAGTGCTGGTACTGGGTAGCTTGTGTGTACACACAGTCCTGTAGGAAGCAAAGTTTTGATGTGTCTCTTCATCCCTGCTTCCCTCTTCCCTGCCCAGCTGTTCAGTTTTGTCAGTGTTAGTAGAGGAACTGGGGAGGTCCAAGTATAGGCAGCTGGTTCTTGGCTGTGGGAACATGCGTGCTTAGGAGTAGGGTTTACAAGCATAACCATTGGGTGTTAGAGGAGTGTGCAAAAGGATACTGTCAAAATGACAGGCTGAGGAAGTAGAAACTCCTGATTGCAAAGCTTTGGGCTAATGTAGCGAAAGCAAGCGCCAGAGTGAGATGCATTTGTAAAATGCAGACAGACTTGCTAAGAAAGTAACAAAATGTTAACATGTCAGCAACCCAAGCCCCACTTCAAAATCCTTTCACGATTAATGAAAGTTGGTAGCCAAAAAGCAGGCAGTCCTTTTCTAATTGCAGCACAAATTTGGTCTTTATGCTTTCTTTGTTCTTAGGCTTTAGCTTGGCACAGAAACCATTTGGAGCAACATACGTCTGGAGCAGCATTATCAATGCACTTCAAACTCAAGTGGAAGTGAAGAAGCGTCGCCAGAACCTGAAGTGTTACCATGACTGTTTTATTGGTTCAGATGCAGTGGATGTTGTCTTCGCCCATCTTCTACAAAACAAGTATTTTGGAGATGTTGATATTTCCCGTGCTAAAATAGTGCGTGTGTGTCAAGCACTGATGGATTACAAAGTATTTGAGGCTGTTTCAACTCGGGTCTTTGGAAAAGACAAACGGTCTGTATTTGAGGACAGTAGCAGTAGCCTCTACAGATTCACAAATGTCTCAAACCAGACAGAACTTGACAAAGATTACCAGCAGTGTACACCACAAAGGTTAGTATGTGAAATGTGAGGATAAGCAATTTTTTGCAATAGGAAAATGTGTTCTGGGAGACAGAAAGGAAAACTGTTGTACTATTACAGCACCTGAGGGGGACAAAACCCCCTAGATGCTGTACAGATGTTTGTGGGTGGAAGATAGGTAGGAAACAGCAATTTGAGGTGAGTAAATCATTCAGCCTGCATTGTTACTTGTTTTCTGTGTCTGTTACCACATTGCCTTGGGGGAAGAGGGCAGGGGGTAGAAATTAAGTGTATTAGAGATACTGATCTGTTGGGCTCTAAACCAATAAAACCAACTGGAATTCAGGGGCATCAAGCAGGCTAATGCAATAGAGCAATCTTTAGTCACTGCACACCCTGGCATAAGATAGTAATCCAAATTTTAAGGAAAAGAACAGGTAAAAAATGTGAATGCGTTTTTGTTTTTCCTTTTCATCACCTTATCTTCACTACGCTACAAATTTAACTTTTCGAAAAGTTTTCTGCTGTTTCATCATGCATGTATGACTCGTTCTTACACTGGGTAGGAGTCTGTCATGCTGTTGTGCTATTGCATGGCATTGTAAAACCAGAGAGGTGCAAAACGGTGAGGTTTTGTTACCCTGTCCCCTTAGGAGCGGGCAAAGAAAACCCTGGTACTAGTTAAACCATCACAAAACAGAACACACTGCCATGTAGATGACACTTTGCCAAATAACTCCCCTTAAAGAGTTTCTGTGAAGTGTTCTCTCTGAACATATTCCAACATATTCTTACGAGAAGCTACATTCATGTAGTTAGTGCAGTAGTTTTAGCAATGCACACTTCTGAAAATGGCAAATAGTATTGATCTAAACCCAAAATACCTTATATGATTGATGTGGTCATGAGAGTAGAAAATATGACCTTCAGTGCATCAACCAAAATGATCAGAAAATTCTAGAAGCGGCTGTTACACGATATGTTTAGCTATCTGTATATATGGATATATAAGTCTATGTCAAAACTCCTTTTTAATCTCAGGCATGAGAAGAGCATGTTGTTTCACTCTACTCCTGTCAAACCAGAAAGCTTGGAGGATCTCTGGGAAAACCTGAGTTTAAAGCCTGCAAATACCCATCAAGTAAACATCTCAGATAGTTTGTCACGTCAAGGTAAGCCAAGTAACGGCTCAATCATTTGTGTTTGAGAGAAGGAACATCATACCTATAGGACTGGAAAGGCTTACACCTGTCAGATTGGAGAGGGAGTCAAACTGACTCTCATAGTATTTTGTTTTGAATACCATGCCATAATAAAGGTAAATTGTGTTTGTTGCAGGCTTGCTTTTTACCTTTTTATTTAATCAGACAGAACCTGTTATCTCTAGTTGAAGTAAATCACAAATTCTGTGGAGAAGAATACTCAATTGTATAGAGCTTTATTTGAATTAGCAATGTTCTTCATAATATTCAATTACCTGCACTACATCCATGCTTGACTTAATCATGGCAATAGTCTAGTGTTAGCTAAAACTCTTCCCCAGCTTTCTAACTTTGTATCTGCAGCATCTGTCACTATCTCAGTTTGGTCAAAGAAGAACAGCTTCGTACAATACTATGATCCATTGTGCTTTTTCCTTTGGTTAAAAATGCTAATGAATCCTAGATCATAATTGTGGAAGCTGTGATAAGGACAATGTCACTGTTATACTTTTTTAATCCCGTATCGGAAATAAAGGTTTCTTACAAACTAGAGCACAAAGAATGTAAGGCACCTCAGACTTAGCCAGAAAGCAGTTCTTTGATACTTGTAGTTAACTAAACAGATGGCTAGTTTTTGTCTTTTGTGGTGATAAAAGGCACTTAAAGCTGATAAGGGCCACTCTTTTTGCTAAAAAACAACAACAAAAAACCACAAAAAACAACAACAACAACAAAAAAACCACAAAAAAACCCCACATTCATTTTGTAAAATTAAGCTGTTAAGTTAAGACTGACGGGAGGAAGGGGAGTTGTCTTTTCCATAATCTCTTTCTGAACGTGCTGAATCTCCATGTGCTTTGTATATCCCACTCTTCCCAGTTATTAATGAAGTATGGCAAGAACAAACAATTGCTCGTCTGCTGCAGCTTGTAGACCTTCCGCTGCTTGAGTCTCTACTTGAACACCAACAGATCAGACCTCAGCTTCCACAACCAAGGAAGGGAACTGGATATGTCATCACAAGTAACTACCTAGACAGAGAGATTCTCAAGGCTTTCAGCGACTCACAGTAAGTATTCATCAACTGGCTCTGAAACTTTGAAAAACTTTCTGCTTTCATGGGAATATAAAGCGCCGTAGATCTTGGGGTAGAAATGTAGTAGTCTCTAGTACTGCAGAAAGGTTGTAAGTAGGCACTTGTCTCCCTGTTAGACTTGACTGGAATAATTGGTAAATAACAATTGCAAAGCTCTAAATCAGAAGTAGCTGAGGCAATTTCTGCTGAACACTGGAAGAGTCTTTGAATGCAGTGATAGTATTTGATAGTATCAGAGGGAAAACTGCTGCATGAGTGAAAAATAGAGCATTTTGATATGACATTGAATGATTTTCCTTAAAAAATTACTTGTGATGGAATAGTTTAGTTTCTCCTACTGTATTAAAAAAGCCAAGAATACCGAGCTTGAAACTGTAAATAAAGTTAAAAACATAGTCTGAAAAATTTCTAACAATCTGCATTGGATCAAGGTTCATGTTTCTGTTTATCTAGCAATAATTATGTCCTTGTCTAACAGTAGAGGACATCACTAACTTGAGGTTTAACTGCTTGTGTTTACTTGTGTGAGTTACTATATTATTCGTCTTGATTAAATACATAACAAAGAAGTACATGGACGTGATCTACCTGTGTGTGTCAGGACGAGCGTCTTTTTTGTGTCAACTTGGAATGTACCTACGCATGCAGTTTTCACTGTTATTTGGAAACCAGTCTGTCTACTTTATGTGAAAAACAATGTGACTAACTGGGAAGTGCATCAGTAAGTAATGCTACATAGTTAAAACTTAAACCACTTTGCCTTCTAGAACAGACGAATGGCTCTCAGCAGCAATAGACTGCTTGGAATACCTTCCAGATCATATGGTGGTAGATATTAGCAGGAACTTGCCTGCTCAACCAGATAAAGCAGACACATGGAAATTACTGCTGTTTGAAAATATTGGTAGATATTACGGGCAAAAAAAGGAGCCACTGCTAAGCCATGCCTCTGAAATTCATTCAGGAATTGCAGAACTGCTAGGTAAGTAAAATAAGCTGTGTTCCTAAGCATATACGAGATATGTACTGACAAATTGAGCAGCCAAGCTTAAAGGTTGACTGCAGATTTATTTTTTTTTTTTAATTTCTATGCTTTGAAATTTTGGTCCCAATGCAGTTCTGCAGTTTATGTTCAGGTCTATGTAGAATGGCTGTGAAACTGGAGTGTTAGTAGTTGGTAACCATGGAAATTCAATATCCATGGGAAATTTAATATAAATATGGCCTAATATTAAATACTTGGGCCATAAGATCTAAACTTAAAGCTGTGTGGATGCTTTGTACCCCATTCCCAACTCCCCTCTTTTCCTCAGAAATATGCATTTCTCACATTTTATGTTTAGACAGCATTTTAGAAAGCTTGTGATGTTTCTCATCAATTAACATAATCTCATTTGTATTCTTCTTTTCATCCTTCTTTGTCTTTATTCTTCTTGTTCCGTGTTGGTGGCTATATTTTGCATTTATATCACATTCCTTCTCCCAGCGTGATAAAAGGAGGATACTAGTACAACCCACATCATTTAAATAATACACACATCTAACATGGGTATTCTGCATAGTAAGGCCTATTAAAGCTTAGTGAAGCTCTACAAAAAAAAAAAAGGTTTCAATTAATTCATCAATCTAGTCCATATTCCTCATTCCTTGGAAGATCTTTATTTCCCCAAGAAGAGGTCATTCATTTTAACAGAACCATTTTCAGTATTTCACATTCCCTTCAAGATGGCTGAAATGTAAATTCAGTTTAAAGTGAGCTTTCTTCAACATCAGGCTAAAAGCCTGAGTGCGGGCTGTCCTCTGATTGTATGCAAACAGCTCTCATCAGCCTGTAAAAAAAATTTTGAGAATGAATCACTTGGTTTGACCGGTTTCTGTTTAGAGAGGTGAACTTCTCTTCAGTGGCTAATTTAGGTGTTTTATGGTAACATATAAATAAATATAGCAGTAGATAACTTTATCTCTCCCCAGTGAATGGGAAGATGGAGCAATCTTTAGAAGCTGTTCAGCTCTACTTGAAACTTCTAGACAGCCAAGTCAGGGAGGAGTTCAGAAGACTACTGTACTTCATGGCTGTTGCAGCACATAGTTCTGAGCTCAAACTACAGAAGGAGGTAAATATATGTACTTGTTATATGTTGCTTTACACTTGGGGAAATCTATAGGTCCCAGATAGATGTTAGAAAACACATTTGTTGCTTAAATATGTGAATACAGGTAAAACAATTACTCTAGAAGAAAAAAGGTGATGATGCCCTTCTTAAAGGGGGAGACTAATTCTCCTCTTCTGGTTATTTCACGTTATTCTTTAGAGTGACAACAGGATGGTTGTGAAAAGAACATTCTCTAAAGCTATTATCAACAATAAAATTTTATCCAGAGGGAAAACTGACCTCCTGATCTTGTTCCTTGTGGATCACCAGAAAGATGTGTTAAAGGTAAGTGCTAGAAAATGACCGGGTTTTTGTTATCTTGTAAGCTTATGCAGAATTGCCTTTCTAAGCTGCTGTTTGACTCTCTTCTCTTTCTATTCAAGATCCCAGGGACACTACATAAAATGGTCAGCAATAAACTGTTGGCTTTGCAGAAAGGCCAAGATCCTAGTGAGATAACAGGTAATAGTTTAAACTGAACTTTTCATTCTTGTGATGCAACCAAATGACAAATAGAAGGGACTGAGATGATGCAAAAGACTTGCTGTAACAATGACTAAAGGAGGATGGGTCTGTAGAATCCTGAGGGTGGCTGACTGTGGTATGAACTGCCTGAATGTCTCGTGTTCCTTTTTAGGCTATACCTTTTGCCAGAAACTTGATGAAAGAGAATACCGCTCCAGTACAGAGAAGACCACCAAAGATGAGTTGTTATCTCTTTTGAAATCTATTGATGAAGATTCAAAGCTCTCTGACAAAGAGAGAAAGAGACTGCTAGGTCAGTTTCATAGTAGTAATCCAAGTATTTTTATGCAGTATTTTGGAGACAGAGTTACTAATATGTGTGTGTGACTTTAAATGTAGAATACTTTCTATGCTCCAGTATTGAAAACACTAATATATTTGTAAATCTTTTGTATTCATGTATCTAATAAAATTATTTTGTCAATGTATGGAATTTATACAATTATTAACAAAGACACAGTACCCAAGTTTATCCTGTAGTTCTGATTTAGCTTTGCTCATTCTTAATTGGTGTAGGGCCAAAATAATTCTTCCTTTTCTTCACCTAAAGCCAAGTCTGACTCCCTCTATTCAAGTCTCAAAATTACTGAGATGGGGAACACCTCTCCGTGAATAAGATCTCTGCTGCCTCCTGCTCCAGCACTGAATTTTATGCTGAACCGTTCTCCTAATTGGCTCTGCATTATGTGACTGTCACATAACATTGATCTTTGACTGGCTGTGTAATGGACAGAGCTGATTTGTATCATCATCTGCTTCATATCTCTAGCTTTTCTTTCAAGCGTGCCAGCTAACTGTACTGTGTACATATACTGTAAATTACTGTGCTGTTTTAGGCTCAAATGGCACCATATTGAGGAAATGCCAGTGAAGATGACATTTTCACAGCTGAATCCTGCTCTGTACCCTGACCTTGTACTGACTCTCCTGGAATGGTAAAGATATTCTGGATTTTTCAGTCTGTCTGGTTTTGGCTGCCACAGAACATACTATTTAGAGCTAGTTATCTTCATCCCTCCAGTGTTTTGCTCTGTCTGGAAGTCTTATTGATGTCACCAGCTGTAATTAGAAAAGAGCTAGAACAAATGAAAGGCCTTTGGGTTTTCTTATGGCTGTATATTTTATCTACGTCTAGTCTACAGTGGAAATCCCAAGCTGTGCACCACAGGCAATTGCAAGCAGGAAAATACATAGTATGATGACAGATCTAATTTTGACTCTTGGGGAGTTATCTTTGGGATGATGCCAGTAAAACTTCATTACAGTTACTGTTGCAAGAAATCACAAATTTTGTTCCACGTGCAGTGTCAATAGAGCTCTGTTCTCTTTTATTGGGGTGTGGGGGAAGCTAGTTTATTTGGGATCAAAGGTAATTTAATCCTGAAAACAGAAGTGGTGAGTCATTGTTAAAAATGCAGTCCTACTTGAGATACTGCTCTGCAGTGTATCACTAACTCTGTAGTCATTAGTGGTGTCTGTTGCTGCTGCTCCAGAGCACTTTCAGAGAAAGTGAGATGCTGCCTTGGTGTGCAGCAGGACAATGTGTTACTGTAGTCTGATGGGGGATGGAAAACAAATGTATAAAAGGCTTATTCTAGTCAGCTAAAAAGGACTTCTAAAAGATAATCAGTTCTTGAAAACTAACTGTATGAGTGGAAGTTTAACCCTTTTGGATATTTTTTGTGGTTCTTGTAGTTTTAACAGAAAGATTTAGGTTATAAATACACTTTTCCAGAAAAAGCATCTTAACTCGCCTTTTAAAGAAAGGGAGTTTCTTGTTCTGAACTAAACTATGACCAGACCTTTGAAGTTACTTGTGGTTTTGCATCACTTGGTTTTTTTCAGCAGAGGTATATTCCCTTTCTAGCTCCTGATTCTGTGCTGTCAGGGCTGACCTTACTGTTAAGAGGATAAGATTCCTATCTTGAAAGTGAGTTCCTGCCTCTGGGCATTGCCTGCCAGAGTACGAGTTCTGAATTACACATACTGCTGCACAGTGAGTCATGGGTTGGCTTTGGTGTCAGGCTTGCTCTCAGGCTACTGAAAAGTGGTCTGCAGAGAAGGAGGGGGAGGAGTGGTGCTCAGGAGTGTTGACTGAGGGGTAGGATGCAGGGCCAGCTCCTCTAACAGTACTTGAGTGTTAAGCTTGATTGAAGGGATGGATGATGGTCACCAGGTGAGCTGGATAAGGTGTTTGTGAGTACACACCAGCAGGACCCCAACAACAAACCAGAGCTTATTCCTTGCTTGGGGGGTAGATTTAATCTAAATAAGCGCAGGGTGACAGGGGCCGGCACCTTTTTCTCGGCGTTACAATCCCGGTGGAGGCAGCTGGGGTGCAGCTCTCGGGGCCTGGCTGCGGGTTGCTGGAGGGAGCCGCGGCAGAGGTGAACATCCCCCCCCAAGCAGGGTGAGCCGTGCTGCTCAGGGTGATTCTAACACTCTCTGTAGAGAAGAGTGAGGTGCTCCATCCCCGCGCCTCTTGCCCCATTAGGCCCACGCTCCGAGGGGGACGGAACCCAGTAAAGGGCGGGAGAGGCAGCGGGCGCTCCTGGCCCCGCCCCGGCGGGGCCCAGCGCGGGGCGGGCCGCCGGGAGCCGCTCTCGCGCCGCTCGGCAGCCGCTGCGGCCCGCCCTGCGCTGGGGCTGTGCCTCCGGCCTGGCGTCGCACCGCCTGCCCGCAGCAGGAAGCCGGGGCCGGGCGGCTGCCCCGTTAGAGCTGGTGGTCGCAGCTTCTTCGCGCGGTGGTAAGGTGGCGGCGGCAGGTCCGGGGAGGCGGTAGGGCCCCGGCCCGCGGCGGAGGGCGAGGCAGCTTGAAGGCCGCGGGGAGGGCCCCGGGCCCGGCTGGGCTGGGAGAGGGCCTGGTGCGGCTCCGTGTGGGGGAGTAGTGCCCCGGGCAGCCCTGCCCCCGGGACCGGTTTGCTGGGGAAGGTGGCTGGGATTCAGCTCTGGCCGAGGGAGGCCGTTACATCCCTTTTTCTCTCTGTGCCTCGCCCGTTTGGTGCCTGGAAAAGCACCGCCCTGCTGCGCTGCAGAGCTTGTTTTCCCTTGGCCCATTTATGTGCCTCTGTGACATCCGTGCCTGGAGCTGCTGTCGGCACTCCGGCTGGCAGCGCAGAGAGAGCGCTGGGTACCTCCTGATCCCCTCTGAAAGCACTGCAGGAAAACTGGTGCCCAGCGCTGGGGAGGGCTGGGGGCTGGTACAGCCACATCGCTTCTGCGCTATGCTGTGCTTTTCTTACCAGACCTCTCCTTTGGTAGAGCCCGCTGTTGGACCGGGACTTTCAGGGCTTTACACAGAACAGTTTGCAGATAGGGAAAATGGTAGAAGCTCAGAAGCATCCTTTCTATTAAGAAGAGAGACAGAGAACAGGCGGTAGCTTCACCATGTGGGGCTGTGATGTGGCTTGTCTTTTAGTGGATTATGACTGAAAATAGGTTGTGATGTGACAGAACAGAGGGAAGGGGAGTTTGGCATTGGAAGGAAGCTTGGAGAAAGGTGGCCTTCAGGGCTTGTGTGTTTGGCCTGAAGGTAAGGGAATTGTCCAGTCTTATACAGAGCATTGGGTCACACCTGAAGTTACAAGGCCATACTTTAACTGCCTGTGTGCTCCACAGAAAAACAACGAGGTTTATTTAATGCTGGTGTGCATTAAAATGGAAAATATTTTGTTAAAATTTTAATTTGTTGGGTTTTCTCTTTCACTTCTGTTTTTGTTAAAAATAAGTTGAAGGAAAGTGCCAAGAAATAGACTTTCTTCTATTAAAAGTCAGAATTATTTATGTGAAAGGAAAGATGATGACTGCACTTTTGGAAGAGGTATTGTCAAGCTTATTTACCCAGTGGAAAGAGGATATGTTCTAGATGTGTTGTGGCAAATAATAGCAGTAATCCAGCAGAAAATAGTAGTCTGTTGAAAACTAAACAACTGAACCAACAAGTGTGCCCATTTGCCTCATCTGCTGAACAGTCATTTGGTAGAATGGCCCAGGAGTTCTTGTATCCACTTTCTACAGCTGAAATAGGACTTTTTTTAAACAAATGGTAATTAAATTGAATTGTTTGTTTTGAGACTGGAGCTCTTGATCTTCTATTTGATGGAAGGTGGTACTTTAGGATGTAGTATGCATGGTAGGAATGATGGCCTGGTGGGCAAAGCTGTGGCTAGTAATCATGAGTCTGAATATCGTCTTGGCCCTGCCATTTACCTTATATAGTCCTCAAGCAACTTAACTCACACTTCAATTTCCCTTCTGTAAGTGAGGTATATGACAGTATTTCTCTACTTCTCGAAGGGTAGCGAGGGTAAAGCACAGTGAAAGATTACAAGGCACTATGAAATGTCACATGTAGTAAAGACAAGTGGGTCTTAGTTGAGTAATCTTTGTGCTTCAGAGTTTGTCTGCAGGCGATTGCTTTGTGGAAGAGAATGGAGAGGAACAACAGCCATCTAGTCTGGTTGAAGGATTGTGGGAGGTGTTATGATAATTCTTTTATTCTTGCCAATTCAACAGCATGTTTCCCTCCTCTATTCAACCAACCCGTTCTATCTTACATTTTCTATTGCAGCTGTTTGATCTTCTGTTAACTGCTCCTTCATTAACAGAGCTCCCTGTCTTCTTGCTGTTGGAGTGTTTGCAGTAACAGCTCTTTCGTCTTCTAGACTGAAGATCCACATCTCTTGGAGCACATCATTATTTTCCCACCAGTTGTTTCCCACTTGAATGCTGGTTTGGGTACCATGCGTTCCAGCCTGCTGGAGGCTCTCTCTGCCTTAGTTGAAAGGGTGGCAATACAACTGCAGCTCTGCACAGGCTGCTGCTCGTCCCAGCTGGGATTGTCTGTGTGTGTGCGAAATGGGAGGTGGTCAAGCATTTGGAGAAGGGACATCTGTGACTGTTCCAGCTAGAAATGGAGGCTGATGAGGTGTAATGATGGCTTGGCTTTCCTGTGTTGTTTCTCTCAGGCTTTATATGCTATGTTTTCTAAAATAGAAATCTGACCGTGCTGTGGACAAGTGTTGCATGATGATGTGTATCTTGTGCATTTAGCAAGATGATGATGATCCAGAGTCACTGCTGTAGAACAAAACCACTTCTTATATGCAGTGAGCTTTCCAGCTGTCCTGTAGACTCACGCTGGTGCAATTAAGTACTAATGGAGTAGGGTTAGTTGATACAGTTGTATGAAAATTAAAAAAAAAAAAGTCTCAGTGCTGCTTTTTTTATTTCTAATGTTGCTTGCTTATGCTCCATCCTTTTCAGTCTTGCCTTTGATGTTGCAGGTATTTTTTCCTAGTAGCTGTGAGGTGCCTCTGGAAGCTCTATCTCCTGATAAGAGTTTGTTTCTTTCAGATTTTGAAAGTGGGCATGGTGGGATAGCAGGTGAAAGAGGAAGTTGGTTTTTTTTTACAGGAGCTTTCCTCTTTTTTGAAAAGCTGACTCTTCCTCACTTCCCACTTCACAGAACATCCATCCAGGTTATTTGAGTTAGAGACATCATATGCTCTCTAATAGATTTTTGTAAAACTGAGGTCTGAGCAGTAGCTTCCTGTATGAGAGAGAGTTTTCAATGGTAAGATGTGCAAATTACAGTCTTCAGAGAGAAATTTGAATATGAAATGAAATAATGAATGGTGAGACATGCTTTTCTAATGGTCATTTTTTCAGTGTAACTTTGATTATACTGCAGTATATTACACTCACTACTACAGGTAGTGAGTGTAATATACATATTTAATGTCTAATGTTTCATAAACTAACATCTTAAATACTATAACTATGTTCTTTGCTGTCTTAATTTTTCTTTTTCTAAAGAGATAATCCTGATATTTTATGCATAAATCATGACTTGCATGGAATGAAAATATGGGAGTAGAATTTTATATTAATCTATCTTTATTCCTTTTCCTGCTTCTTAATGCTTTTGGATGGCTTAGAGTGAAAATTTAATTTCTGAGCAGTTGGGGCAGATCATAGTTCTGGATTACATTATGTTCAGGAAGATTTGTTATGTAGTAGGGAAGATCTCATTTGGCATAATCTTTTTGCAAAACATGTTTGTAATACCATTCTGAATGTGTTTTTCACTGTTGTCATAAGCAATGCTAAGAAAGAAAAGATTTTTTTATTATTATTTTTTTTATTTTTTTTTTTTTTCATCTGGTTGTGTTATGGTGAGGGAACAGTTTTGGATTTTGGAGAATTTACTAGGAATGCAGATTAATAGTAGCTGGGTTGAAAGCATCCTGTTTTGTGTAAGATGGGAAGTGAGTCATTGAGTCCAGGTCCTCTACAATTATGGGAATGACATCATATAATTCCTTATAAGCATTCTTTCATTCCTGACTTTTTCTTAATGAAGAAAACTCCCAGTGATGTTTACCCACTCAGCCATGTCAGAAAATGCTTATTCATTCCCTTTTTCATTGTTTTTATTTTTCTGAAAAGAGCCAACTGAAAATGTCTCAGAATCCTGACAAGCCACATTCAAGTGAAGAAAAGTTGAGTGGTTTGGAAGATGGTCAAGAGGAGAGCTTGGACAGCCTGGATCAGTCTATCAGGAAAAGAATACAACAGAGTGCTGCAGGGTTGCAGAGAGATGATACTCCAAAGTGTAAGCAAAACTGCTTTATTTAAAAAAAAAAAAGAGTAAATTGAATAATTTTTTCATGGACATAATCCCAGTGTTTTATAGCATTCTCTGCAAGTTTGACTGCTTTGCAGTTAAATATCATGTGACTCCTGACCATTTGCTTTGTAACTGTAACACCTTTCTCCCCGTTTTGTTTTAGTACTTAACTGTACACAATAGCTGTATTGCTCTCAGCCACATCCATCTTCAATACCTTTGCATGTCTGCACTCGCAGGAAGCAGAAGCACCACTCCGGTATGTTCTAGCTAAGCTGTTGCTGCTGTTTGCATTATCAGCTGAACCTTCTGGAATATTGCAGCCTCTCATTGTACTGCAGGGCAAGGAAGGCTGGTATTAACAAAGTAATGTCCTGTCATCTCTCTCCCAGTCCAGATGGAAAGTGGTATATTCAGTCGGAATACTGTTTCTAGTGTCCAGCAGGACTGAATATTTGAAGCTTATTCCTAGGGCATAGTTTTCTTTGTCATTCTGCTTTTAACACAAGGACCTGGCAGCAATATGGCTACCACTTATTTCTGGGAAATCTATAGATAAAACAAAGAGGTTTTCTGGTCTCAGGCATTCAATTCAAAGAGGCAAAATTGGTCAGGTAACTAGTTCCAAATTTCTGTAGAAAGTGTCTCAGCTTGTAACACTTTATTTGTTGTATTTTTATTTTTCAGTGGTGTTCATTATTACTTGAGGTTTAGTCCCCTGTTTGGTGTCACACTACACACAGGAGATGTTCTGAGGGAGTTTGTGTTTGTAGGTCTTGCTGGTTGCCTGATAGAAAATGTGATATGTATATATGGAGGGGGTTACGAACACGTGAAAGAAAAATGCATAACAATCTTGCACTGCACTGTACCACAAAGGAGTCGTTGGTCTTGATCCCTCCCCTTTTGTAAGGGAGCAGATATACTGTGGGAATGCAGTAACATGATTTAAGAGCATTCTTTGGTAACTGAAAGGGTTGTAGACTTTAGTGCATCCATTGCTAGAGTGAAGTCATTTGGCAGTTGGACAAGAGCTCTCTCATTCGTCTGGGAACTTTGTTGTCCTACTGGTTCTCAGAATAGAAATCCTTGCTGTGCTCCCCAAGACACTGTGCAAGATAAAGTTCCAAGCAGAAGGAAATAATAATGAAGAACTAGCACATTGGAACCATACCATATATACTTAAAACAGCTCTAAATGGCAGATAAGTGATAGACAGTTACTTCTAAAGGACATTTTCTATGTTACTAGTTTTAAGTCCAATCACACTGGAAAAGAGGCAGATGTGGTAGTTTGCCTGAAACATCGATCCATTAGGATGTTTCTCTTGTGACTCTTTCCCCATCTTCCTCTCCACTAGATGGCTTCTGGAGGAGCCAAGATGAACCTTGCTGTTCTTATCTGCCTCACCTGAGGACACTATGATCTGGCCTTCTTTTTCTCAAATACCTGGACCAAGGAAGAGCTGCGGTGCTTCTCCTATCTTTTGGCAAGGTGTTGCAGTGCATTTACACACATTGTTTGCATCAATGCTAGCACAGCTTGGAGGAGTCTTTACTATAAGGACTCAGTGCCAGCAGGTTTCAGTTGGCTTCAGTGGGGACAGGGTTACTCACACAACCAGCATTGGCCGACACCCTTGTCATCTTCCCTGCCTTTATGTTGACTTGTATAATTTGACTTATGTAACTTCACTTATATTAACGGGTGCAAGCTGGAACACAGGAGGTTCCATGTAAACGTAATGAGAACTTTTTTCATGGTGAGGGTGACAGAGCACTGGAACAGGCTGCTTAGGGAGGTTGTGGAGTCTCCCTCTCTGGAGACATTCAAAACCCACCTGGACGTGTTCCTGTGTGACCTGATCTAGGTGATCCTGCTCCGGCAGGGGGGTTGGACTGGATGATCTTTCGAGGTTCCTTCCAACCCTGAACATTCTGTGATTCTGTGACTTGGTTTTGGGGCTGTGACATTTCCTGCACTACCACGATGCCAGCAGTGTCCCAGGAGGATATTATGTAGTCCAGAACAATTAGGAGACATAATTCCCAGTGCATCCAGGAAGCAAATTAAGTTTTCTGAAGCTGTCCCTCTTCTACCTTCTAGATTTATAAAGTCAGTCACTACCTTTCTCTCCTGCACAATGAAAACTGGCTGCTTTTTGAGGTTTAGTGCTTCCTCCTACTCACTTGTACGCCCCAGGGCCTAGTTTGAACCTGCTCGCCCATCCTTGTCAGTCCCAAATACCTGCCAGAGGAAGAGGTCTTGCACATTGGTGCTGGGCCTAGGTCTTGACATCCTTTGTTGTTTGGATGATGGCCTCTAGGGGAATAAAGAGAGTTTGGAGAAGTGCCAGTTGCAGTGGAAGTAGCGAGAATAATTAGCTACTAGCGTGTTACTGCTTAATGTTAATGGTGGCTTGTTTGCTGACTGCTGTAGAGTTGAAGTCACTTCCTTGGAAAAAATAAAATTGAAATGGCAACTTCTGCACAGTAATTGGGGAAATAGCGTGGTAAAAATACCAGTATTTTTGATGATTTCTTCCTACAGTATGGAGAGGGATGCAAAGAGGCTGTTAAGCATTCCTAGAGAAGTGGGGGTTTAGTTGTGGGAGTTTTCTGGTTTTGTTTTTTTAGAAGAGCTTGATCAAAGTTGGAAGCAGCTGATATGCTGAGCCCAGAGTATGAGCTGGGTTTCATTCCTTGGTCTTCTGTAATACTCCAAACCTGTGTCACCCATCAGCTGGGAAAGAAAGGGAACGAAAGGAGAAGAATCTTCAGATGGTACTGTCTTTTGGCTCTCTGTACTGTCAAGAAGGTGGAAAGGGTCCAAAAATATTAGCAGTTGTTTTTCCCCAGACTTTTATAGGTAACTGACATTTTAATTTCTGTTGCAGCTAGTCCCCCTCGGCCTGTGTCAATAGAAGAGCTCATGGAAACAGCTAAAGGAGTAACCAACATGGCATTAGCACATGAAATTGTTGTTAATGGAGACTTCCAGATAAAACCAGCTGAATTACCAGAACACAGGTAAGAATGTTACCAAATAGATAAATAAACAAAATTTGCAGAACAACTCCAGTGGATCAGGCAAAGGCTCTGGTTAGTGTCTGTCTGGCAGTGCCTGGCTGGAGCTAGGAAAGAACCTAAGAAGAATATGGTAAGCCTGCAGTTCTGCTTCCCCAGAAATGTGTGCACATGAAGGTTGAACCTGTTGGAGTAATGTGTGGTGCAAATCCCAGTGTGGTGTCTGTCAGTGTCCGCTTGCCCCAGGTCTTGTTGCAGGTACAGGTAGTGAGTGCTCTTAGCATCTTTTAAGCTTTCACTGCCTGTGGGAGTAAAATAAAATGCTCATCTTTTTGGCTTTTTCTGTCTGTTTTTCCCGAGGTTTTTTTTGGGAAGAGATTGCTATGTTTTATTAGGTTAGTCCTTGCTCCTTTTAAGTTTGAAGTCTTTCTCTGTCTGACCTACAGTAATTCTGTCCCCTGCTGAGAGGAGAGAGGGAGAAGCCTTGATGTCTTGGTCACATATTGGCCAGCATAGCCGACCTAGTCCTGTCTACAGATGCTTTGTCTGCTGTTCAGTTTTCTTTCACACACAGGGAGCTGTGGCTGACAGTGCGTTTCCTGGGTGATTTCTGAAAGTGAGTGTGTATTTCATGGAAGGAACTTTGGTCCACTCTGGAACCCGTGTTGTCTGTAGGTGTCTGTGTTTGAGAGGGAGACTCTGGAGCACATTACCTTCATGGGTGCTGCAGGAGAATATGCTACAGACAGCTCTTAGAAGACTGGCATTGGTTGTCCTCTGTAGAAATTGGTCCTGCTGAGGCAAAAGGTCTGATGCCCATCTCCACCAAAACATGGTGATGGTGGTTCCTGTTAGCATTAGTTGTGAGAGGATGTTGCATGGAACTAGCATTGTCCCTGTTTTGCATACAGCTATTTACCACCTGGAAATGAAAGAGCAATCAGTCAGAATTTGCTTGAAGAGGGATTCTAAAAATCTTCCTTGGATTAAATGTGGAGTTTTTGTGGGTCTCAAGCCTGTAGACAAGTGGTTGGCAGAGAAAGCAGTTTTGACTGCATTTGGGGTTGTATATGCTGTCAGTAGAGCACCTATTGGCCACTCTTGGAGGTCCACAGGGCATAAGTGCCTCTGGGCGTTGCCTGAACCTCAGCTGCACATGGAGTCAGAGACTTGGGAGCCTGGTGTTAATGGTGGGTGTGCTTTGCACGTGCACATGTACGTGTACGGGGGAGCCTTTTACTTCTTTAGTGTTGAAGTTCAACCTGGTGTGAACAGGAGTCTGCCTGCTGAAGAGGAGTAACTTTCACCCTTTTGAGTTAGGATTTGGTACTGAAGCAGCAGAATTTTTTATTTATTGTTTTTTACACAAACCGAACTGGGCTTTTATCTCAGAGTAGTTGCAATGTTTGTGTGTTGAAATGCAGAAGCTTTTGTGTCAGGGAAGTTACTGCATTTCTTTTGGGCTTGCTTAATGAATTTTATTGGTAGAATTGCATTTACTTAGTGAGGAAAGGAACTTTGAAAGGAACATTTTGAAGGCAAGCTGTAATTTTTGTGATACCTTTTATTTTTTTCTTCCAGCTCCTTGGTTCAGAGGTAACCTATGATAGATACTGTAAAGGATTTTAATTTGTAGCCACCTTTGCTTGTGTGTAACCCTTTATTAGGATATAAGCCATTCCAAATCCTGTGTCCAGTCTTCCTTGCTTTTCTGAGTAACTTAAAATGACAAATCTCTGTTAATTGTTGTATTTAATTATTACATTATATTCATATTACTACATGCTCTTCTGTAGGAGCTGCAGGTTATCTTTGCAAGGTGGTGCAGAGACAAGTATTGTTCTTTTTAATTGGTCATATTTACCCACAGCTTAGAAAAAAAAGTAAGAGATATTGTGCATAAAGCTTTCTGGGATTGTCTGGAAGCTCAGCTAAAGGAAGATCCACCGACATATGACCATGCAATTAAACTACTGGGAGAGATTAAAGAGGTAAGATGATGTGATGTTAAGGTAAATTATTGAATTTGAGTAGCTGCATTGATATGTATGAGCAGAAGTGGTTGCAGTTTGGCTTTTCGTAAGGGACTCTTGATCTTTTTCATTACTGTATCATTGTCTGTGAACATACATAAGTTGTGTGAACCCAGAGGAGAAATTGGAATGTAAAAACAAGTGGAAAACTATGTAAAATGATGAAAAGGTAAGTAGCACTAGTTTCATAATCCCAAGCTTCCCTCATGTTATGAGTGGTATTAGTTACAGAATCAATGAAATGCCGCAACACTGGGCTGACAAAACAAAACCGAGCAGAATAGTCTTAAGAGAATAAGTCTTACTACAGAGTATTTACCACTTACAGAATGAGGTGAAATGTTTGGAGTTGGTGAAGGGTTGGTTAAGAAAAAAAATTTAAAAAAATTCCACTTGTAAAGGGCAATTAGTTTAAATAGGAAGTGGTTCGATAACTGTTTTGATTCTTGTAGTCTTAGATATGTGGAACTAATGCACTGTTAAAAACTTTCCATTTCAGAATCTCCTGTCTTTCTTGTTGCCTGGTCATACTAGGCTGAGAAACCAGATTACAGAAGTTCTTGATCTGGATTTGATAAAGCAGGAGGCAGAGAATGGAGCCCTTGACATTTCTAAGTTGGTTGAATTTGTTATTGGGATGATGGGGACTCTCTGTGCTCCAGCTCGAGATGAAGAAATTAAGAAACTGAAAGATATTCATGAAATTGTTCCTCTGTTCAGGTACTGATATGGTATTTATTAGTCATATTGAGAGTCTCTTAATTTTAGTTTGTGGGGGTGGTTTCCAGCAGGGCAACCTGCAAATCTTTGTTGAAAAAAAGAGCTGTAGGGAAGAGGATATAGTTGTGGATGTGAAGGGGAGAGATGCTCCATAAGTCTTTAACAAGGACCATCTTTGTTCTGGTGAACTGGAGCATTTGTCTGGCTCCTGAATGTCCCTGAGGACGTTTTCTTAAATGTCAAATGAACTTAAGCCTTAAGATAGCAGGCAAATGATCAGTTTGTATCAGAATTTACTATTGACAGCAGAAGGGGAAAAAAAGGCAAGCAGGAGCAAAGAAAGAAGGTATTAATGTTCTCCAAACACTTTGTAGCTTTCCCCCCAGTTTAAGCTCTCTTTACCTCTCACCCTACTCCTTGTATAATATCTTTTCAGTTCTAAAGAGAGTGTCCATACCACATCTGGGAGCACAGAAGCTTCTGTTTTGTCACCATGTTCTTAGCTGAACAGCTTAAGGTCTCAGTAGTTGGAAGAAATGTCATTAATTTAGTTGTCTTCTAATTTGGTACGCTTCCAAGAGCTCAAGATTGACTTGGCAGAAATATTGCCAGCAGGAATTACATTGCTTTGAAATTAAGCTGGTTTTCTTTGATAGTTTTTTGTTTGTTTGGCTTTTTTTCTATTTTTCCCCTCCTTGGGTCTGGTTATTTACTTCCCACCAAGGTTGGCTTTATAGGCTGCCACCAGAGATAGTGTGAGAGCTCGGAAACCTCCATACAGTATTGCACATCCTGGGAAATACAATCTATGGAGCTAGTGATGTTAATTCCATGAAGGCTTTTTTACAGGAGAGCAAGATTTATTTCCTACTTGGAAGAGGCACATGCATGTACGTGCTTGCTCAGGCTTTCTCTTTGTCTCATGCTCCTAAATGGTTAAGCACCTTGTTAGTGTTCCCCATGCATGTTTTTGCTCTTTCCTTAGACAATCTGTAATGTAAATAGTACCTCTTAAACATCTGCAGCCTTGAATAACTTTTTCTGTTTGTTTGTTTAGAGCAATTTTCTCTGTATTAGACCTAATGAAAATGGATATGGCAAACTTCGCTGTCAGTAGTATTAGGCCAAAATTAATGCAGCAGTCTGCTGAATATGAAAGAAAGAAGTTTCAGGAGTTTCTTGAGAAACAGCCAAGTATGACTTTGTTCCTTTCTTTCTTCCCCTCTGACCTCCCAGTAAACTGCGTGTCTTTGCTTGTAGATCATGAAAATAAGTAAGATTTTTTTAAAATAAATTCTAGAATTCATCTGGTAAATAACAAATTGTGCCCCAAAACTGTAGTTTGAAAAAATCTGCTGGAACAACAGTTCTGCTCTTAGTAGAGTTCAGTTTCATTTCAGTACAGTGTAGGGCTTGATTACCCAGCATCATCTCACCTCCACTTTCCTGTAGCTGTGTGGTTTTAATTTTGTCATAGCTGTTACGCTTAATGCAATAAATGAAGTTGCATGTCAGTAATTGATATTGTGGGTATTGGTAATAGTAACTAATGGGATTATTTCGAAATTACTGATGGAAAAAAACCTAACTGTGAAAAGGAATTGTCTTAAGATTTTATTTTTTTTTTTCTTTTTTTCCCCTGCTCTTCCAGACTCTTTAGACCTTGTCACAAGATGGTTGCAAGAAGCAGCAGATGATCTCACAAAGCTGCGATGTAAAATGTTGCCACCACTCTGCAGTGGTGATGGTGCCACTGGTGGAGCTTCCGCCTTGTGCTCCACTGCTGTACAAAATCAGGCTTATCTGAAGCTCCTAAAGTGGGATCATGTAAACAGACCCTTTCCAGAAGTAGGTATTTAACAAAAATAAATATTATTTCCAGTGCTTGCTTTGCTTTTTTATTTCTGGGATATAACAGAAGCTGTTTGGGTTTATAGACTTGCAACAGGTGCAGTATTAAAATTTATCTCTTGAGTGAGAGCTCGTGTAGCTCTCGGGTGCTTCTTTTTCAGTATTGAAACTTACTTGGTTGGAAAAGAGGAGTTAATTCTTTTCATTTTGTTACTGATATTTGCCTGCTGAGTATGTGTCTTCTGTATTTTTATCTTAACCTCACTGCTGTGAATAGGTAGGCATCACAACATCACTTCACAGCCCCTCACTCTCACTTTATTCTGTGCTGGCTTCCTCCTTTGCAGACAGTGCTAATGGACCAGACTCGCTTTCAGGAGATACAGCTGGAGCTGGAGCAGCTCCTTGTGATTGGGACAGTTCTTCTGGTCACATTCAGTGCAGCAGGCTCGGCCCTGGTTGATATGCCTGGATTTGCTGAGAAAATCAAAACCATCGTCAAGGTGCTGCTGACAGGAATGCATCTTCCGTGAGTATGGAATAGTCCCAGCCACACAGAGGCAGGGGTAGTTTTGTTTTCACCCCAGTAAATAACCAGTTTAAGCTTCTCTCTGGCTGTGAATGGCAGAACATGTAGAGGCAGTGGTGAGTGGTTTTTATGAGTCCAGGATGACAATTTTATTCATACAACTGTCTCTTCTTGCTCTGTTATTTTCTGATATGTACATGGCTTTATTTTCAGAATATATTTTTCATACATTCTCTAGGTCCTTTAACCTGAAGGAGTCTTTGGCTACCATCGGTGAAAAGGTGTGTGTAGAAGTTAACAGCTGCCTTTCCCAGCATGGGTTTGCACCATTCTCAGCAGAGAGAGAGACTGCACTGAAAGGACAAATCCAAGCAGTGGCCAATCCCGATAACACCATCTGCAAGCTCCTAGGTATGCTTTGCAAAACTGCTCTGTTCTTGAGCAATGCTCGTCTGTCTTTGTACAGCTGTTGGTGGCATGTCATGCATGGTTTCTCATTTCATGTGCTTCGAATACTTGTTTACTGGGTTCAGGCTTTCTGTATTTTATGTGAGATTACATTATTTTTGATTGACTGTCTCTTGTGAAAACAAACCAAAGCCCTTGGTCCAATTTTTCCAGATTCTCGAATTCAAAAGTTTCTGGAGAATTATCTTGCATCTAGTCAGCAGAAATCATTACCTGCTGTTCCTGGAGGATTAGGCCCTATTCAGAGAGAGCTGGAAGAGATTGCTGTCAAGTATGTTCGTCTTGTCAACTACAACAAAATGGTCTTCAGCCCTTACTATGATGCAGTCCTTGGCAAAATACTGACTAAGGAAGAATCTCAACCTGTAGGGAAGTCAGAAGAATCATAAACCCAGTTTGTATACTACCAATATGGTATTGTCAGCTATTTTTAATAATTGCACCAATATTTGTCTAGGAAAACAGCTTTCCATGTAAATACTGTTTCCTTTTAATTCACTGGTGATACTGATGAGGAAAATACATGAGGTGCAAAAGGGGTTCTGAAGGAAATGGTAGGAGAGAGATGCATTTTTAACATACATATGCAACCTGGGGGGGATGTCTTGGTAGATTTCTGGCTGCAATTTTAAGATTTTTGAGCTGATGGTAGGTAGGACAAATTTAAGAACCAAACTTTGTATTTAAGTGGCTCATTTTAGGGCATTTTACTCTAATTTACTGTGAATTTGCTTTAATTAATCCAGAGCAGATTAGCAATGGTCCTTCCCAGAAGGGGTGATTTGGCTTTAAAAATTCTAACTAAAGACATAAGAAAGCTAAAATTCTAGAGAAGAGAAACTTTATCAGGAAAAAATAAAGCCAAACAGCACTTTATTGTAACATTATGGTAGGCTACTAGTTTTTTCTGAAATTTACTGCATTTTTAATAGCATTTTTTTGCTGTTTACCTGCAGAAGTTACAAAACACATAATATATTTTTGTAGCAAATTTTCTGGTTATTGGTAACTGTCCTCTGCTATGTACAGTACTTACAAAGGTGGCAATCTTATAGATTGCAGCTGTATTTATCTCTTGTAAAGACTTCAGAAGGGCAGAGCTAAAATGTTTTGATAAAAGTGTCATTTCTTACCTTTTTTTTTTTGGCTAGTAGTTTACTCCTTTTTATGTGAAATACTAAAGTAAACCTTTGCCATTTTCAGAAGGTGGATTTAAAGTGGGTGAAACTTTAGGCTGAGAATTTTACTGGTTTTTTTTAAAACTACAACCGGAGATGGTTGCATATTCAATCTTATCTTCAAAAATATCTAGGAAGTGCAGAGCACTATCAGAAGTACAAGTGATTTTAATGTACGTGAGAAGTGGGTAACTTACAGTTAGGATATACAGGGAATATTTTCAGTAGAAGATTTTTTTCACTTTGTAGAGGTGTTCTTGAAACTTACAATAGTTGTAGGTCTTGACTTTAATTAACTACATGTTGTACAGATGGGTGTTCATAGAAGAGCTCAGAGATGTTATAGCCTTGTTGCAATTTCAAACTCAGCCAGGAGGTAAGTACAGTTGTAATTTTCCTCTAGTTGAGTACAGTGCTGTATTACAGTAATCAAAGTTTGATGATTTTATGAAAGCAAAGTTCACAGTTATAAAGTGTCTCAAGTACTAGACTATCCAAAATAGAATGTTGCCTTCTTTAAAAAAAAAAAAAAAAAAAAAAAAAAAAAAAAAAAAAAAAATTATAAAAAAAAAAAAACAAAAGATAAAAAGATACTCAAAAAAAAAAATTATAAAAAAAAAAAATTAAATTTTTAAAAAAAAAAAAAAAAAAAAAAAAAAAAAGAGAACAACAAGTTATGTAAAATAAATAAACAAAAGGGCCCTTTTATTGTTAATGTCTGGGTTCATTTTATTAACAACTAGTCAATTAAAATAATAGAACTACAAGGAAGCACTTGATGATAAATCAGCATTGATGCTTCCCTTTCCATTTTCCTTTGTGTCAGTGTGGATGTAGCTGCACCAAGTTTTATTTATTCCTTATTAGCCTGTGCAACTATAAAAGAAATCTTTTCTTATCAATTCCAAAACCCTGTAAGAGGTCACCACCTCAGACAAGTGATTTTTCTCTTGGCTAAAAGTACTCAGCTAGGCAAATGGATGTCTGTCTTTCAGTCTTTCTTTGATAACTCAAAACTAAGTAGGTTGATTAGCCAGAAAAAAGAGAGTTCTGAGTAGGTTTTTAGTGTGGCCTGTGTCATTGTTTGAATCAGAAAAGGATACTACAGAGGTCTTCAAGATTGCCGCATCTGCTTACTGTGCTGTGATTAGTGCAGGATCCACCTCAAAATACAGCCTATAGCTGTGCAGCTCCAAAAAATTCAGTAGTCGGTGTAACAAGAGCTACCAGAAGCATTCTTGATAGAGACAAAAAAAATTAACCAAGACAAAGCTGGTTTCACTTTTGTTAAATGAGAGTTGCAAGAAGTTATCAAGTGCTGCTGTTACAGTTTAGTATTGCCTGCCTTTAAAAGCCCCTGTGAATTGTACAAAAATTTAGATGCTGTAGGGAATGATCTCAAGGAGGTGGGGAGGAACATCATCATGGTGAAACAATGTACCAAGAAAAGGCTGTGAAAAGTACGTGACTGATGCCAGAATGCACAGGATTATATTATCAATAGGTAAGATTGTACTTACTTCATCTAGGAGAGGGCTGCTCCCAGTTCTGGGTCCAGATGTCCTTGCTGGCCAGCTCCTGCTTGCTCTGCTATCGGAGTGTGGACTAGGCCATGCACGTGGGTGGCTTGCAGGGTCAATGCACTAAGTCCCATCTCTTCTTGCAGCAGAGGTTTGATCCAAAAGCTTCCTGTAGAAAAAGTTACAGCACCCACATCTGGCTCCAGTCTCACCTCTGGGGGCACACACCACCGGGTTGAGCATCTCCGTGGTGGGTGTTGTAGGCCTGTCAACAGTAAAGCTTGTAAGAGACTGTAATAAATGCCCACAAGTGCAAACCATGTTACTGACTTTCCCAGGTGGCTTTTTAAATGATAGTGGTTGACAAATAGTTTCTCTACACCCTCTTTAAAGTGGCAAAGCAAAAAAGCAGTTCTAGGATTGGCAAGGCCAGACCCTACCTCCATGTGAACTTTCTGTGGTTATATATATATGCTGTCTCACCTTTTACTCTGGCAGATTGGAGCACTGACCCACAGTCATTCACACTGCTGGTGGCAGGAATGTTTTTAAACTTGTCCAAGTATCTGAATTTCCTGTAGTCCATGGGAGTGCAATTCTCTATAGTCAATTACAAGTTAAAAAAGTGAAAGTATGCATAGAAACAGCTTTGAAAGTCCATATAGTGTTTTTGTTGGCTTGTTTGAAAATAACAGGTGAAACTATATGCTAATATATTAACATGTAGCCTTGTACAATAAGTGGAAGACCAATGCAGTTATCCAGGAACAGGCTGTGTTCCCTACTACTCCTGAACAATCCACATTAGAAATATGTACCGAGTTTGTCTTACAATGCTGTCTTCTTTAAACAGTCGTGGAACTAAAAGCAGAAGTATACTGTATCCTCTAGAAAAATGGAAAAAGCAGCTCATTCTAATATGTATGCTCTGATCAGTTTCCTGTGATGGTCTTATTAACATTGCTTTTGAAGTGGCTGAGTAATATTTAAGTAACTTGTTGTGTCTGAATAAAACCCGAATGAGGCATGATGTTATGGATATCCTTTTATTTTAAAGGAATGTTTTTTTTCCATTTTCAACTACAAAACAGGTTCCATACATTCTGCCATAAATAAAAATGAACAATAAGGCAGGACACTACATGAACAAACTGAGAACAACTGTTTTCCAGAAAATGTGAATTAAAAATGCTTCACAAGTATAAGCCATCCAGTTTTTAAAATAAAACTGTTGAAAACCCACAAGATTTCAAGTGGTAGATGTGAACACCCTTGAACAAAATGCAGTTTTGACATTTTGTACTTTTGGTTTTGAAAACCGAGTTTTGTTCAGAGCACATTCTAAGGTTGTTCTGGCTGTTTTCAGATCAAGAACCATATGGGAGAAGAGGCACCACAGTAACAAAACCATTTTCAGGATCTTTTTGTTTGCAGCTGTCCCTTTTAAATGCTTGACTTTTAAGAGACTGACAGACTCAATGCAAGTCTTTGTCTATGACAGTGGAACTCCAAACTTGTTTCACCGGATTCTCTTTTGCTGTCGTGCTCTGTAAATGTCATGTACAGGGGGAACTACAGATCCTTTCTCCTCATCGTCGTCAGAATCTTCGTGTGGTCTTTTAACAGCCTTATTGAGCATAGTGTTATTTTCCACAGGTCCATTGCCTTCCACAGCAATTTCAGGCAGGCCTCCGGTAATTATTCGTACAGCTTCATCAACAGCTTTAGAAAGAGAAAAAGATGAATTTAATTTGTGAAACTAGATTAGAAATAAGCATGCAAATGCAGACTCCCAAGATAGATATGTTGTGGAGATTTCTGGAACATGAGCTGCTTTCCCTGCCTGTTTTCCTAGAAATGCTAAGAATTAAGTTTTGACTGTCTAAAACTCCAAGCTATGGCAACCTCTAATTATAAAGCAAATGCTGCTGCTTCCCCTTGAGACATCCCTTTACACAAGTATTGAGGTCGTCTGCAAGCTTAATAAAACAGAAAACCTGCTGGGGAAACAGTAAAACTAGTTCATGATTCATCAGAAAGTATGCAGAGCAAGTCTCTGTGTGCTTATCAACAGCGAAAGCTTCAAAAATGCCATGTATCATTTAAATAGATGTTTTATTTTCACTCTAAAAGAAATTAAATCATACCTTGCTTTCTCTCTGATCATTTGCTCATTAAACTACCAGAGGTGGTGAAAAGTAGAATTTTATCATCTCCCATTTTTTCTTAAAGCCTGGAGTAGGGATCTGTCCTGGTTTTGTATTTCTGAACTCTACCTTCGTTGTAGGAGCTCAGGAAACACTGCTCTTGAATTGTTCTCAAGCACTGTAATAATGTGCATTCAGTTATGTCTACTAATGAACTTGCCATGCTGCAAATCTGTCATTTAATGTTACAGGTACAGTGCTGCTAGAAATAATGCCTTGCTTCTTTGAAAGGGTGTTCTGAAAATCTTCACTTCTTTAATAGTTACCACCAAAATGTTATTGAAGTAGCAGCTGGTCACTTTCAGCTTTTTGACTTTGTGTTGACCTGTCCCACAGTTAAATGTACAAACATCTCTATGTAGAGTCCAACCTACAGATGTAGCCACTTCAACAGTATGTTCTTAATTACACAGCTGTAAACGAGGTCTGGGTTTTAGACAGCACTGTCCATATGTAAAACAAAGTCACAGGCAGCACTATCACAGACTCCAGAGTGAACAAATAACTTACTGTCTGGCAGTTTGCATCTTCTAAATATCTCCATGAGCTCATCCACTTGAACAAAGGGACCCTGGTTTGTACAAAAAAAAAAAAAAAAAAAAAAAAAGTTTTAGAAGATTGTTTTTGAATAGAGTGATACATACTGTGGGTCTGTCAAAACAGAATCTCTCCCTACAATTTTTTCATACTTTCAGAATTCATTAAAACAAACCTGAAAACAAACAGGAGGTGGCAGGAGCTTCATGAGAACCACAGCTGCTGGTGGAACAGGAAATACACCCCCTGGGACAGGATGTAAACCTGGAGCTGTGGGAAGAAAGACTGTATGAAGCCAATGTAAGACAGCTAGAGTTTAACTGCTGCTTTTGCAGCAGTATTATTTGGTGCAAATAATTACTAGCCTGTCCCTTTTGCCTCTACTAATTACATATTGTTTAGTCAGTGATCTGAAGGCTATGAGCAGTGTGTATAACAGCTTATTACCATATACCAGTCAGCAAGCTACTTGTACTTATTTCCATGTGACCTTAGCATTAAATAAAATACATAGACCTTTAGCAATACTATTAAATAACAGCCTAAATTTTAAGTACATGTTTAGATGACTGAAGACTAGGGAATGCTCTGTGATTAGGTTTGCTAAACACCCAGGTTAATAACTTGCTGCCAGGTGCAGTGTAACCACTTCTGACTGAACACCTGACTTACGTGCTAAGTGTCTTGGCTGAAATGGAATCATTTGTTGAGTGTCCGGTTTTGGATATTCAGGTTTTCTGTCTACTTCATCTTTGAGAACAGGCACGATGGAGGGTGCAACCACAGGGTCTGGAATTATCGCTGCCAGCTTGGCACGAGAGACATCCTGCAAAAGCCAATTAGAGAGCACTGAACTTGGCAGGATCACACTGCTTGCTGAAATTACAGAATAAAGCATCTTTCTAGATTGGTCGCTTATTCTCATGTTATCATCATTTTAATTTCAGATGTCCTCTCAGAAGACCATCTGGGCAAAACTTGCATGTTTTCATCAAATGTTTAGTCCTATGGTGTCCCAGCTGGGAGTGGACACCCTTATTTTTGTTACCAAATGGGACTCCATTTATCATTTTTGAGGGGTTCCTTTTTTAAGGTTAAGAAGACTTAGGTGAACAGGTGCAGACCACTAGGCCTTCACAACTATAATTTCTCCCTCATTTCATTCCCTAGATTGCTTTAGCTGGAAAAGAACTAAAGCATAAGGCAGTCAGCAGGCATGCAAAGCACCATTTCAAACAGGATTGCATTTTGGCACGTTACAAACAACAGAAAGCAGTGCAAGGCCTGAATTGCCTCTGGTACACACTACCTTGCGTGCATTTATCAAGACATACTCTTTTCTGAGCACACCTCTAACTTTGTCCTGACTCTGTTAAGCATATTCAGTGACTCAGCATGACTGTTACTTCCACCTACCGGGTTATATTACAACTGTGTGAAGACCAACAATTCATCTGCTTTGCTAACTTTTATTGTATATTCAAAAATTACTTTTCTGTGTAAGAAGTGGAAGTTGAGGTGCTATTTTTGAGACACAAATTGAAGGCTCTATTCCTGTACATGCAAATGGAAAACAGCAGTTCTTCCAACAGAGCTGTTTCTACCTCTCTGTCAGCCTATTTTACATCAGGCTTAAAATAATTAAATCAATCAACATTTTATTCTGTTCTGAGTGTTACAGCCTGCCACATGACTAATCAGAAATGAGATAGGAGACCATGAGATACAGATGTCTGGCCTAGACTTTAAATTCCAAACAGCAGCACCAGAGCTCTTCGGCCATAACGAGCAACTGACAAAAAGCCGGCAGCCGTTGGTCTCTCCAGGTAGTTTTTGTCAGCCGTTTGCGGCATTCGCAGGCACTGCAGTATGCTTGTTTTGACGTGGTTCTCAGTGAAGCGAGCGGAGTTCTGCCAGCTGGAGCAGAGGGCAGCCAGCAGTGTTTCATACAGATGACCTGACTCTACAAACTTTCAAAATTTTGGTTTTTGAAAGAGCTCAGGTTTGAGTCTGAAGTGGAAGCCTGTAGCTGAATGGTGATGGCATTAGCACATCAACCTTTCCTTGGGAAGATAAGAGGTAAATATGAATACATGAAGTTGCATCTGTGAGTCACATTCCTTGCTCCTTTCTGCCCTCAGCTCACAATGTCAGGCACTTTGCTGCCCCACAAGTTTACAAGGTGGAAGTGTACCAGCCCTGGGTTACCTGCTTTTCTGTCAAGGGAAAAAGCGTAAGGGAAGTCCTAAACAAGGATTTGCTTAAGTTTGCTACATCTGAAAAGAACAACAGTAAAATTTGAGTGTTACCACTTACCTTATAACCAAGAGCCTTCAGTTCACTAGTAGAGCAAGGGTACAAATCCATGAACTTATACCTGTCTACCAGCAGAGCTGTTTCTTTACCTTCATATTCTTCCTTGAATGCTGTAAACCTTCGCTTCTCAACTTTCAGTATACTAGCTAGATCACCAATGTTACTTTCAAAAGCTAAAAAACGAGCCCAGATTTCCCTGTAAAAGAACAGTAAATGGTCAGCTGCTGAAGGAGAAAAAACTACTGATAAAGACCTGCTTAAAAAACACAGGAGAGGAGATTCAAAGGAGGCAAACTGGGAACACAGGACTATTTCTGTTACTTAATTTATATACACCTGTAACATGCATTACCTTCCCAGTGCCTTACACATTCCAAACTACTGGCTTGTAGAGAGAGGGCTTTGTTATGGGAAGGAAAGGTTTTGTGGTGCAAATGACAAGCATTTGAGGTAAGCCTCTATCATCAATGTAAGATGCACAAATAGACTTTACTCATCCCACTACACAGAATTTCACTCTGATCCTTATATGTGAAGGGCTTTTCAACATAAGATTATGATTTAGTTTATCTGCATAGATGAGCATATTCTAGGAGGCAAGAGCAATGCCCTCTAACACAATAGGCAGCCTTCAGAATTTTACATAGCCCAAAATATATAGTTACTGCTTATTTCTCTGTGGAAAATCTCATACGTAACTTATCTGACCATATGTCTGGATTTGACTCAACTTTCATTTTAGCTTTGGAATTCACCTTTGAAGAAGATTCAGCTTTTAAATTCTTATTTTTTCCTCACTTTTAAAATGGACAAAAAGCACTTCTTGGGAAAGATCAGAATTGAAGTGCAATCTGTAATTTTTTAGGTTTGGTGCTTATGTCTACCAGAATAGCAATGGTGGACACCTGGACTGCAAAGGGTTTTGTAACCATTTTTTCAAATAAATAAATTTTAAAAGTAGTATTGAAAACATAGCGGTGAATGGTTAATCCAAGTCTTTTCTGGCTCTTTCCCTACTTTATTTTTCCGTTGGCTAGGAGTTGTTCACCATTCTCAACACATCCCTGACTCACCTCTAGTACAATGCTCCTGAAAGATGTTCTCAACTCCCTCTCCCCATGCATGGGAAGCATCAAGCTGGTGACTGACACCTGTCATTAGCCACACCACCTGCTCAAGCCATGGAATCCTTACAGCGCTGGAGGGTTTTGCACTCTATCCTCAACAGTCCAGCATCAGTGAGGTTTTAAAGTCAATAAAGATTTTCACTGCAAGTGGGATAGGGACTTTCATGTATCTGTCACAGTTGCTGCTATTTTGGACAGCATGAGGAGGGGACAGAACATCTGTACCTAATTTTGTCCTGCTATTCATTTCTCTAATTTCTTTGAGATGTCTGTAGTTGAAAGGGGTTATATATCTTTTTTAGTGTAGTGAAACTGCTTTTGCAGACATACCCAGATTTCTCAGGTGGAAGGCTCCCTGAAGTTAAAACACGTTCAAACAAAACTCTTGTATTATTGTCCTCTTTAAAAATAGAAAAAACAGAAATCACACTGAGTAAAATATATTAAAGACAATTTAAAATCATTTCCATTCAAAGAAATGGGTACATTGAACTAAATATAAGGCTGACATTCTGATACCTGGATTTGGATTTCAGTAAGCAGAAAAAAAAGCTCTGAACACCTTACAGAAAATTTTACCAATGTTAAATTCTACTGCAAATTTGTTATTTGAAAGTCTATTTTTGTTGATAGTAACAAAACAATCCTCATGCAGGTTCTTTTAAAACAGCACAGCTATTGCTTAGCATCTCTTCAGGATCTTCTCTGTTTTTTTCCATTTTAATTATTACAATCTTGGTAATTTTAAATTTGGCCTTCAACTCACTAGTTCCCTTTTAAATTAGGTCAATAATAATAATATTCTTATAAATTTCTCAGAAGTCATCCCAAAATTATTAGATCTGGTTCCCAAAGCAGTCAGCCTTTGTATGTTGCCAGCCGGGGCAAAGGAGTGGTTGTTTTGTTGTTGAATCTGCTGGCTTCTGCCCTGTCTCTCTCACTCTGCATTTTACTGTATCTTATATACAGGTGTTCAGAGATCAGTTTTCTTGTTTCTATTAAAGTCTGCTTAGTTGCTAAGACAGAGCAATACACAGGCAAGTTTTTAAGATATTTTTTTTCTGATAGCAATCTATGGCAAGGCATTGCAAATACTAATGTAGACCTAAAATAATTTCTTTAAATATACTTTGACATGGAAAAAATCTGTTCACAGTTCACAGGAGGAAAAAAGCTCCAAATTTGTTTAAACTCTGCGTCCAAAAAAAAAAAAAAAAAAGGTACTGTAGTCTGACAGGAGGGGGTCATGCCTGGTCCCTCCAGAACGAGCACAGCTGCCTGCAGCCACTGCTCACACCGGTGGCATGGAGGCTGGCTCACAACATTGAGCTAGCAATTCATAATACAGCCCAAATTATGTCACACCTCTGTGGTGTTATGCTGGAAATCCTGACTTGAGATCTGAGAATCTAATGGGTACCTGGCAGACAGGACTGGGCAGAGGAAGAGCTTGGGATGAACTGCTCTTCACCCTCTTCTCTAGCTCCCACAGCAGGTCAGGTTTCTTTTAACATATTAGCTCCTGCATCAGGGAATCCCATGTAGAGACCTTCCACCATCATCACACCTCCTGCCCAGGGCTCCCCAGCCCACTATGCCCCCAGCCCTAGCACAGCAGTGAAGCTGTGTGCCTTGCCCAGGCCCTGCTCTTTTGCATCACAAACTGATTCTCCAGCAACTTCCAAGAAGGACCAATATTCACAATATTGCTTCTGTATCTTGCTCATCACATTTATTTGGGGAGAACGAGTTTATATTTATTCTAGTAGGGACCAACTAACCTAACCCATCACTCCTCTGATGCTGATTTCAACCAGCTATAGATCTTAGATTTCTCAGTGTACTCCCCCCTGTTCACAGCAGATGCTGTAAAGCTGCTGCAATGCAAGGGAGTTACAATTTGGAAAGTTGCCTCTCTTCTATTAGTAGAATAAAGATCGAATGTCAGCATACTTCTGGAACTTCAGTAAAGACAAAACAGCAGGTTTTGTTTTCAAATCAATTTCTGTTTTGTGACAAGGTTTCATTGCTCTTCAAGAATTAAAATTAAAACACAAAGAACTTAACCTGAACCTAAAGTCACAGAGAAGGCAGATTCATTAGACCTCTCAAAGCTTAAAGCTTACCATTAAGGTGAGAAAGGTAGTCAATATATGCCAGTACATACTCTGGAATGTCCCCATATTTTTTCAGCCCTAGCTCAAAAATCTTAAAGGCCACAGACTTATCCTGCAAACATTAAAAAAAAATGTTATTAGCTTCAGAGAGCTACACACCCTCCTGACACTTCTCTAATATCAAATTGAGCATCTATGATTACCTTACTACAATAGTACTCCATTAAAGCTGCTGTAACATAGACGTGGTGGCGGGTTCGGGCATCCTCTCTTGCTTTTTTAAATATCATTCTTCCAGATTTTATGCCTTCTGCTCGCCTTGCAAATTTCATATATTGGATATAAACCTAAGGTGCATATTAATATTAATGTTAATATAGTACCAGTGCTAACAAAGAATAATAGGATGTAATATTTTTGGCTATATCTGAAACAATCTTTATGCACAACATACAGCTAGGAAGTCGTAACAGAAACAAGTCTGTGCTGTGCCTCTGTGGTGTGTGGCTATAAATAATAAAGCAAAGCTTTTTTTTTTTTTTTTTTTTTTTTTTAAAAAAAAGGAATATACTAGAACTGATCCACTGAAATGGCAATAGTTAATATGCAGTTTTTCCAAGGTAAGTACATGAATGTAATTTACATAAGCTGGTTCCTTCAGAGAACTAGAGGCTTATTGTAAAGATGGTAACTTTCCAAAAAAGGTAAGACATCCATTAGGCTAAAGAACAGTCAAAAGGCCTGATGAAGCATTTTACTATACATTATTCAATCCCAGATACAAATCATCCTATCTGAAAAAAAAAACTGATCAAGAAAATAATTAATGTGCTATTTAATTCATTGGTCAATTTGTGATTCACATTGCTTTGGGATTTAACTTTTCTCCACTTGGATTTAGATCGCAAATAACACCATTCCTCAAACAGAAGGAACTGGTCTATGGGTTCTCCAAAAATCTATATTTGGGAAGCATTATGATCCATGTTTAACAAATAGAACACATCAGTAAATGGACACCTTTACTCTGACACTGACCTGTTGTTTAATTTTAGAGCTCAGGCCTTCTTTTTCCTTCTTGTGCTTTGTCATGTCTATTTATAAACTGAGTAACTTTTTGAGGGCAGGTTACTTCTCACAGTACTAGCACAGCTGGCACCACAGACAATGTTGTTTACTATGTAACTTAAGCAGATGTACAGCATTATATGGTGCATTACAAATTTATTTGCAAACTACATGTACACAGGACTCTGTATTTCTATGTAGGGAGGACAATGAGCAAAGACAACATGCTTTTAATCAGTTAAGGGGTGGCAAAGTGAAATTACAGTAAAGCCCCAGCAAGACATACTCCAATTCTTATGAGCTGCATCATGAAATCTTTAATATCTTCATTGCTTTTTTAAAGAGATTTTCCAAAAGGGACAGAGGAGAAAAGTGCATGTGACTTAGTGTATCTAGGTGGGTTAAAGGCTGTAATTATCAACCTTGCTGAAAATTTAATCTCATTCTGTCATCTCAGTACGTCACCTGCTCAATCATCCTTGTGACCCAACGAACTCCTGTAAGTACTTCCCCATTTGTTGCATGTGCTCAGGTGACTATCCATGCAAATGTGGAAAAACTCAATACTAAGGATCACCTTACCAGAGTGGGATCAATATCTTCAATAGCCAGGAGTCGGTTATATATGCTGTGTACCTTCTCATACTTCATTCGACTCTAAGTGAATAAAAAGGAAATACAGACTGCTTGGTAATACTATTACAAATCACCTGGGAGAATGCAGAGATCAATCTGAAGAAAAACCTAAAACTTTTCTGTTTCCTTCCCCCCGCCACTGAACACTACGTCTGTCAGTCCCTTTACTCACATGCATTTTCTGTCTTGTGCAGTCATTTATTTCCCACATTAATTTCTCACTAGTGCTTATGTACATGCTTTTCAAGAGTCTCTAAAGTCTTTAATGCAGTAATACTGAAACAGAACTGCCATTGTAGGTGCTTGGGATAAGAAGACTGTTTCCTTTATCTCTGTCTAAAGTAATGTGCAGACAGCTGGGGAAACCATCGTCCTCACTCTCCACCTCCCACATTTCAAATAATCTATTCTGTCTCCTGCCAGCTGCAGCCCTTTAAGTTGTATTGTGCAGACTTAAAAACCCTAAATAGCCAGCACACTTCAGATACGAGAGGCTGCACTGAAAGCCAAGAAAGGCTTTTTCTTTTAAAGGATAAGGGTTTGATTTTTTTTGTTTTGTTTTGTTTTTTTTCTGTTGTTCTCAGGATCTTCCTGCAAAGAGTCTTCCATGTTATGATAAGTGGGCAAAATACATCCTGCAGAGAATTCCATAGTCCTCAACTGATCAGAAGGACACAGCCTTCACTGGTGAGGGTTCATGTGCAAAGCCAACCACTGGCAGGGCATTACTCATTATGGAAGCTGTGCAATATGGCATAGCCAGGTAAAGAAATTTCTCAAGAAAGCTGCTGTGTAGAGTGCCTCCCATCTTCCCTCACAGCCATGCAAATACAAACATCAAACCCCCAAGAGTTAGGGAGGAAAGGTGTTCTTTATCCTCATCTGCTGATGTTCTGGTAAATGTAATTGTCAGCCTTTTCAATATGAAAAATACAGTCAATATTCAAGTGGGAAGACAATAGATTCTCAAAAAAATTTTTATCTCATACTGTGGGGTTTTCCTCTTAATTTTATCAGCTCAGTTTCAGAAATGCTGTACAAGGTTAAGACTAGAAAAGTTAGTAAATTAATTCTATAGAATTCTGTGTATTCATTAATGTTTCAAATAAATGACGTTACTGATAGGAGGCGTCGGGGTTTTACTGTCAGTACATCACTATTTTACTCACCTCTTCATAATCTGCATATGCAAAATAAAGAAGCATATTCTTCTTTAATAAAGTGCTGATCGCTCTTTCATAAATATTGGCAGCCTCATCACTGAAAAGTTTAGCATTGTTCATATCCTGTTATGAAATAAGTACGGTAATACAATTGTTCAGCATCTGTGACAACAAAGGCCAATCTATGGAATATCTTCTGTGTGTGAGAAGTCCCATTGAACCTCCATGCAGTGCTCCAACAAAGAGATAATTATCTCCCCAGAACTTAAAGAATCACAAAATCAGGCCAAAAAAACTTTCCCAAACCTAAAGCTGGCCCACACTGAAACAGTTTTTCATAATCATCTGAAATGCAAATATTTTTATTTCTTAAAATAGCCCCAATTTTAAAATTCTGAACATGATGCAATTTACAGTGCTAAATATTTTTCACATCCCGCTCCCTGATTCTTCAATATTTGAAGAAAAATAAACAGTATACCATGTAAAAGCAGTGAAATATAAAAACCAAAACAAACAAACAAACAAAGGCAATCTGCTTACCCCTTTTTCAGCTAGCAGCTTACTAGATTGTTCAAGGTACTGAGCAGCTTCATACCAGATATCTGGGTGGTGTCCCAGAACCAAAAGGCATTGCTCATAGGCAAACATAACTGAGGGGGGAAATGTAAGAAATACTCTTTATAAATTACTGCAGAAATGGTGCCATGTTGCACAACAGAAGTATAAAATAGAAAAAAACCCATCAATCAGACAATACTAGCACTAACTGGCTTTGAATACAATGATCACAATTACAGTTCTGTTATATTGCCAGGAACTTTATCAATCATAACCAGCAGTTAAAACCTGCCTCTTCCATAGAGAAAGAACAACTCATTCAAGAACATCAGCCATAAAACAGGCTGTGATCCACCGTTTCCTGACCTCCAGTGAAAGTTGTGGCACACAACTACAACACTTACAACACTGTCCTCCAAATTCCAGATATTATTTTCAGCTTGGCTTGAGCAAAAACTAAAGAGTAGTTTTAAAAAAATTACACAGAATTCAAGAAATTTGATCATCCCTGATCACTAGATTAGTTATGCTGAAGGTGATTAATGGAGCTAAGAAATACAATTCTACGTGTCCTAGCACAATATCCAATTACCTCTTTTTGTTATGAGAGTTTGATCTTCTGTTCGCAGTGGATTGCTCTTTTCCCACTGGATATATTTCTTCCACATGTCTACCTGCTGAGCCTCTTGTGGGGTATTTTGTGGGGGGACAGAGGGAGCATTACGGTCCAGTCCTTTCATCACTGTCTCATATTCCTGAAACAGCAGCAATGTTTTGAACAGCAGATTTAAACACTTGGTTTAGGTTACGCTTTATAAAGCAGATTATTTGAAAATAAGAACCAAATTTAATGCTAGTTTGTATAATTAAATACAACAAAGAAAAGTTAATAGAAGGTTGTACCTTTGCTACACGTCGTGCATTCATATAATCTCTACTCCTGTCTTCTATCATCTTCTTAGCTAAGTGAATATTGATGCCCTGGAGAAGGGTAAAAAATGGAATTGGGAATGTGTAGTTTCACTTTATATATACTTAATTTCATTTCATGCAGAAAAGAGGTTGGAAGTGCAAAAGTGAGCAAGAAGGACAAAGTTATTTCAAAATACTGATTTTGAAAGGTACTGCATTTTTCCTAATAAATGTATGTCCAAGAGCTTATTTATCAGAGAATAAACTCACTACTAGAAATCAAGTGACCTGAAGCACCTCAGTATATTTTTTATCACTTATATCTTTCATATTATAATGAATTTTACATAAAGCTGGGGGGGGGGGTAAAGTGTAAAGAATGTATTTGTGATTTATACTTTCCCTGTTAAATCTCGGTCACTGTACAGTTAGAGCCACAACTCCCTGCCTTGCTGCTGCCTGCTGTTCACCAGGTTAAGCCTGAGACGACATATGAGCAATTCAGTTTTCCTGCACAAGTAGTAACATAGACTGACCAGGCTCTGCCTCCTCCTCTGCTTCTGAAGTAATCGACAGCTTTTAAAAGGTTATATTCAACATACACCCTGCCATAGGCATACCTTTGTCAGCTGAGAGAGACTCGAGACCTGTCACCAGAGAGTGACACCCCTCCAGCACTGCACACGCACAGAGGGCTCTGCCATGTGCTGAGCAAGAGCAGCCAGGTACAACCCATATCTCAACACCAGCAACACAGGCCTTGGCACTGGGGTCCCAAGCACCAACAAAATCTTGAAGATTGCTCTCAGGGCAGGATAAGCAACAGCCCTTTTGTTCACACCTGTGTCTGGGTGGATTGTGCTGGCATGGCTTACCAGACTTTGAGGAAGGTAAGTGGAGCTTTCAGCCCTATTCCAAACAGGCACCAGAGCTGAGTATCACCTCACTAGAGCAGGAAAGGTACTATCTGTACTTGTGCAGAGTGCTACGTGGGACAGCTGTCTGGGCCAGTTAGCAGACAAAACCAGAAATGCCCCATTTAATCCAGGACCAGGCTGAGGATGTTCTCCCAGGATGCACTCCCAGCCTCATGAGGTGCAGCCATGTAGCTTTGTGAGCCAAAGGTTGTCACTTCTGCGTCTCCTTAAGGGTGTTACCACTTTTGACCCTTTGTTTAAGAAAAGATTCTAGTGACTGACAGGCTACCTACCTAGTGGCTACTGACTGAGCTAAAGGGAAACTTGAGAGTACTTAAATTGCAGTTACTAGACAGCAACCTTTTGTATCAAGACCTGCACATGATCTCTGTGTTGTTGGGCTACTGATAGTGAATTGCTTCCCCCTAAAGAGCCCTTTTTCAAAAGAAGCATTTCCTTCTCTGTGCCAAGAGACCTCTAAGCAGCAGCCCTTTCTCTGGGGGCCAGCTCAGCCAGAACAGGACATGCAGAAACCGATGCTGATTTAGACTGACAGCCTTCAGCTTCCAGCCCTCTGAACGGCCCGAGGTACTGGTCTGTGTTACAGGTGTGAGCCAGGGCTGCCTCAACTTGAAGGTACAGAATGACTGTAGGACTGGTGTCAGCTGTTGTTCTGACAGTCTCCCTACGTATTAATGAAAGTAGTAGGAACGAGCAGTAACAGCCTTCATTCGCTCTGTGGGAGGTAAAAGAAGGTTTACAGGGAAGTTGTACTGGGGATTTTCCTATACAGGAAGAGGCCTATCACTGAGTACCTTCCCTGGTGGTCAGCAGGCTATCTGTGGTATTGGGGTGATGAGCTGTTACAGTACACACTCATGGCTGTGGATGCCCAGGTGTGTTCCTACTAGCTAAGCACAGGGGCCTTATTAATGCCAGAGGTCAACCAAGCCTAAAACTCACACAGTTAGCAACAAAGAAAGAGAAATTGTCTCTGCGCAGTGCACAAATGCCCCACAGCAAGCTGGCAGAACACGGGAGAGCACAGTATGAGCATCCCTGCTTGACAGTGCTGAGCACCAGTGCACCTACCCTCTGTTCTGCACTATCCTCTCTGCTAACTGGGGCGGGTTCACAAGTTGATACCAAATGTGTTTACAAATCCACTATAAAGGTGCAGCCACAAATTAGCCTGCAAGGCCAATGAGTTGAGGTTACCTTGCTGAAGACAGTGTGGTAGCAGACTCACCTGAATTGATGCCGCAATGGCTTTAGGTGAAGGATGGTGAGGAGCATTTTACATATACTTGAGACCGTAACTTAATACTGTGTAAGAAGTCCAAACCATCATAGCTGAATGCCATTTTACCCTGTTCAACTGAAAGGAGTGGAGTGCCTCCTTGGGGAAGCAAGCCCTCACTGCCATAGACTGGCTCTAGCTTCCGCTAAATATATTCGCCATGAATAATTTCTAATTATTACTAGTGAGCAGCTCACTAGTAATTCCCCTGGGCCACCTGGGAAATGGGACAGTTAAATGTTTCTATAGAAAGTCTTTAAAAAATAAAATTTCAAAATTTGCTCAGAAAACTGTAGAGTTTTTCTGCAGTTCCTGGTGCATCCTGCACACGCAAAATGTTTATACTGCTGGGCATCTCTTCTATACGCAAGTATTTAGTGGATACAGTTTGGGCACCGCACTTGATTACACGATTACTATTTATTTCTTAATGACACAAACAAATGTTATGTTCTTGATTACCTCTTCGTATTTGTTATAATCTCTCCAGAGCTGTTCTATGTTTATCATTGGATTCACGCAACCACGCTGGTAAACCCTACGGACAGCTGTTATCCTCTGGTTTTCTGCATAAGATCCTACTGCTTCTCTAAATAGTGAGGAGAGAGATTAATGTCAGCTATTACAGATCATAACTGGTATGAATATCAACATTATATTAACTGAGCTTAAAAAAGTTCTTTTAAGGTACTTACACGCCTTTCAAAAAATTGATGTAATCCACCCAGATCTAGGTGAGAAAAAATATTACATATAATGAAACCAATGTTTAGTTGTCTTAAAGTTAGAAATTAAATGTGTTTTGATTAAAACAAAACAAAACAACCAAAACATACCTGGTATGACATGATTTCCATGCCAATCTTATCCAGAGCAAAATCATATGCCTGAGCCATTTTTTCTCTGAGGAAAAAAACAAACCACAAAGACCATAGAGCAAGTGTTTAGTATTTTAAAAATTCTTTATTTTTCTGTAAAAAATCTTTATTTTTTCTGCATTCTTTTGTGCAGCAAATTCTAACCAACCATAGAAGCAAGAAAAATATTCAACAGCTGAGAGTAAATTTGGCATTCAGAGAGCTTTACATTCTGCATTTAGGTTCTTGTTGTCATTGTTTGGTTGTTTTTTGTTTAATTTAAGAAAACTATTTCCATCTATTGGTGGCAATCTAGCATAGTGACAGTTCCTAAGACCCCAGGTTGCTGCCAGTCCCTTAAGTGGAAATCCACATATATTATGCAAAGTTGAGAAGACAGAAAATAACTGCACTCTCCATTACCTTAGCTGACAGTCGTACCCACGGTTTCTTTTTTCTTTCCTCAGAATTCCCCAAACCTTGTTGGAATTCTCCAAGAACATCAAAAGGCTGGGGTAATGTAGCCTCACCCGAGTGGAAAATGCCTAAAATCTTTCACACTATTTCTTATCCCCCCCCCATATTCAGAGTGGTTTTCCACAAATTTAAAATATGCACAGAGCATTCCCTTGGTCATGTTTCAATGAAAACAGCTCTTTCTCTTTCCCACTTTTCTCCCAGTTTCCTCTACTCAAACATCTTTTAGCACCTTACTATGTCCTTGCCCATATTAACAGTAGAGGAAGGAAAGGAAAATGAAATAGACTGCGGGGGCACTGATACTGTGCCGAGTGTTTCAAAACAGTCTTGTAAAAATAAATTTTTAAAAACTGTCTTTTTTCCTCTTAATGCATTAGTTATCTTGCCAGTTATGGTAAAAAGAAATCTCGGTGGGCTGGGAAAAAGGCAGTTTATAGGTGCTGAAAGGTACTGATATTTTTTGAAACCTCAAACAGGAAGAAAAAGCATTAAATTCAGTCCACAGGATTATAAACAAGATAAATGTAGTAACTGAAAAGGGATGAAGATTAATGCCTGACAGAGTTTTGACACCCTGCTTTTCATGCATTCCAAAGCTTTAATTACCCAACTGTTTACTACTGACAGCCAAATCGAGTACCTCAGCCAGAATCAGTGCTCTATTTTGTGGAGACTGAACAGGGCAACAAGGGGGAGGACACCAAAAGGTCCTGACTGAGGAAGAACTGTGTTTCAGATCAACTCAAGCACCAATCTCATCTGCAGGGAGCCGGCATGGAAACAGCCGCTACTCCTCTGCTCTGCACCGTGTTAGATGGATACAGACTAAGGAAGCAATTTTACCCAGCAAGTTCAATTAAAGAAACTGTAAAGAAAATGTCTTCTAAATGCAGATTATATATCATATCGCCCCTCACAACACTCTACCAGAAGATTCCCCAGGTACGTTTGCCACCCAGGTTCCTCCCCACCCCTAGACAAAAATCAAGAACAGCTTCACTGTAAAACTAAAATAATTCAGAGCAACTCTGTTAACTTACTTGTAACTAGGTAGCTTCCCCTTGGTTTCTCGTACATAGGAAAGGTAACATTTCCATAAATCAATGTGTAAAACCTTCATAAGGCATCGCTGAAATAACTGTTTAATACATCAAGAAGACGTGATCAGGATTCCAGATACAGAAATTAGGTTTCTACTTTTAAAGCTACACAGTATGAATTAAAATAATCTTTGTAATTATGGCTGAGGTTTGTAGGAAAGGATAAGTTAAACTACTCAGCCTTTTGACTTAAGCATCTCTGTGCTATGCAAGGGAACTGGAGAGAATTAAGCAGAGGGATTCCTCTGCCCACTTCACTGATTACAGCTTAGTAGCAACAAGTTGACTTTACTGATGCTTCTTATTTGTGTTGTTGAATAGTGTGATCAGTAACAGCTGTAGTTCTTTGCAATCTGCTTTAGCCTAATCACAAGGTACTTTTCTTGCTATAGATACATTACATATATTGATAGGACTCACCTTTTCCACTTTGTCATAATTTTTTGCTTTAATCTATAGGGAAGCAGAAAAAAACAAATCACTTAAACTATTTTAGAATAGGAATATATTCTTCATACAGTACTATAGCATTCCATTTTTTACTTTGGCTGCCTCAAGTAATTACATGGTTACACCAAATAATGTTGCAAAAATATAAAAAAACATACAAAAATCATGTACTTTGCTTAGATTTTTTCTATTTTTTTATGTTTTTAAAATTATTTTTAATTTTCACTTCCATTAAGGGCCAAAATTTAGGTGTCAGTAGGTGAAGTTGCTTTCCTGCATTCTGTTTTGGACACCCAGACTTAGCCTTTTATTTCAAGGTACTCTGTTGCCTTAGTGCATATATTGACTTAGGTCAGATTTAGTAGATCCTAGATTAGAATTTAGTAAATGAAGGGTAAAGTACCACACTTACAAAACTAATTGGCTAATAAATTCATTATGTTTTAATATATATTTCTCAAAGTATGCTATAACATGCTGATTATATATATAATAATCTATAATATGCTGATGCTGAGTAAGTGAATAATAAATGGAGAACCTGATTTTTGACAAATGCCCCCAGCCCTGGTGCTCCCTTCCAGGTGGGACCAAACCACACTCGCAGCTCAGCACTCATTTCATTCAGACAGCACACACACCACATGGGTACAGGGGGAAACGCAGTCTCAAAGTAACGAGTTGCCTTTCAGACAGGACAAAGAAAAGTGTGAGACATGGAGAAGGCAGACTGGCATCCTTCATGTGTTTATTAGCTCCAGTTACGTTAAGGTACTAGGCAATCTGTAGAGACACTCTGAAGAAACAAGGAAAATTGACAATTCCTTTAAAAGATGCTTATTTGTATTGAAATAAAGAGACTTTAATTAAATAAGGATTTGTCCCTTTTAAATCCCCTTGCCCTTTGTTTGTCTAGAGGATTGACAGCTTTTTTTTCTCGGTGTGAAACTCGAGAACCCCAGGAGCAGCCCTGAAAGCCTTTCCCTTTCCCCACAGAGCACAGTGGCTGGCAGCAAACAGCACCCTTTTGCACCAGGTATTAATCATACCATTTTTATATCATTACCATTCTACAGCACAAGAGAATTTTTAATGGAAGCATTAGGAAACACCAACTCATCTGCAGGAGGCCTAAAATAACCCTTGTGTCTGTACCACATTTGAACTGGAGCACTATCCTGCCCAGGTTGAAAGGATTTCACAAAATCTAAATTTTCAGAACATTAAGCAAGGTGTTATTAACCTTGTGGACAGGATTTTCACACAGTCTTTCTGCAAATTATTCAGTTAAAAGACATCTGACCAGAGAAATGACTGATCACCGAAATAACAAGGATCTGAAATAAATCAGGAGGAGGCATGTCCACTGCCCTAACACACCCTGTGGTACAGGTACATAGCCTACTGCCATTCTCACAGCTTTTTGTGAGTAGAACACCTTTTCAACCTTTAAAAAGCACTTATAACAACTGTAGGGTTGTTCAGACAGAAGTCTGTTGTGGACATAAGTTAAGGAGTCTGATGCTGCTCTATTTCTAGTTGAAGGGAAGTAAATTCTTCTATTTTCAATTTATCCTCCATTGTAAAGTCCAAAAAAGACATCTCCCATTTTTACTTCCTCCTTCTTTGACAGGAAGAGAAACTTTTCAGGTTCCTCAGCCTCTCTCAATGTGACAAAAAGGACTCGACTCTCACTGAAGAGCCAAACTCAGCAAACTCCTTTATCCTTGATAACCAAGTGGAAAAGAACATATTCATCTTGGTTTGCATGTCTAGCACAGAGCACAGCTGCCTGCATTTTTTCCTTGTACTTACTCAAGGAAAGTCTTCAAAAAGATGAGCAGAAACCTTTTGTTAAAAAAAAAAAACACCTTTTTTTTTGGGTGACAATTAAATAAAGTGAATCCATGGTTTTGCCAGTGACACAAGACATCACTTTGTAGTTATTCAAGAACAACAACAAAAATTTTAATTCCAGGTTTAAACACATACAAAGCATTCTGCAGGTCTGCCCTAAATTACTGCACCAAAGACAATTCCTAAACATATGGCCGTGAATGTTCTCTGCCTGCTCAGCACATATCCCTGCCCCAGGGAAGAGCAGCTCACTCTCCTGCAGGGATTTGTTTGATTTCTTGGCTCACTGCTCCCAAGCAAACATCCTGGTAGCCCTGGCTCAGGGATGCCACAGGGATGGGGAAAGCCCATCACCAGCAAGGACAGATGCTTCTCCAGGACCCACTATCACACATTCCCGTTACATTTCTTGGTTTTCTTATTACAGACACAGGAACAGACAGCGATTAGATGTGGGTAAGCATTAAAGAATTGACATCAGTACTGTTATTTTTGTTCTTAAAGACAAACATAACAATGTGAACTATAAATCTTTACAGCAGATTATCCTTCAGTTTCTAACCCTGCCTGTATTCCTATTCTGATTGCTGTAATTCAAAAGGAAGGTTTATCCTCATGGAGGCGAGCATACAGGAGCATCTCCACCATGAATCCACCACCTATGGAATGAGTTTAAGCATATTGTCATTCTAAAGTAAAACTGGAGTATAGGAACAGCTCCCCTCCATCCCTGAAAACTATACAAAGGCCACCTAGTCTGGCCAGCTCTACTGAGACACTGCTGTCAATACATCAGACCTTGACTTCATCAGCCTGTGACAATGAAAAGTTCCACCTGCTTTGCTGAAAGGGTAACTTTAAAGTTGACGATCCAGTAGGAAACGTAAGTCACTACTACATCTGCTTTATACCAGATGAATTCATAGTAACAGGGTCAAAATTATCTACAGAATACACAATGTGCTTCCCTGTAACAAGCTTCACAAACATTCGAGTGCAAAATGTAATCCATAGATTACATTGCACTTCACTGTTTTTAATAGACTTATTAAAAGACATACATGTCATTTATGATTATGCTTTGCATGATCATAACTTAAGACTACTTGTAGTTAGTTGTCTGGCAACATGCAACAGAAACATAAGAATTGTCCTAGTTTTATTTTAAACTTTTTTTTTTTCTCTAAGGAAGCAAGTACATGATACTTAAGGAACAGCATGGCTTTTTCTGCCATCTATTTCTATATCCCTATTTTTCAGTTGTTGTTCTCCAATTATTAAAAAAATAATTAAAATTCTCAAGCATAAAATCTAATGTTCCCTTATCCACTGCCTCTATCTCCCCCCTTGGTGAAGTAGATCCTCTTGCCCTCTCCTCTACCCACCACCCCTGCAATGCTCTCCAACACGTTCTGGAACTTTTCTTTTGTAAGAGGGACCTGAACAGAAACGCCACACACCACTGGCAGACTGCACCGGCTGATGAGGGACAGGCTGGGAGATGAGAAAATGCCACAGCAGCACCAGCGTTAACTTTCTGAGGATTTAGCTCATAGAGGCTGATATTTTTCTATTTCCTAAAATCTGGTTTTGTTATAAATACTACCACATATGCAACATCTTTAATGTGGTTTTTTTTAAAATCCCCACATACACGACATATGTTTCAGAGTACAAAATTACAAACAGAACTTAAGATGCATTTGGAAGTATTGCTTTTGCTTATTGACTGAAGGGAGCTCACTGTGAAAGAACTATACGATATTAGATAATTTAAAAGTTAACATTTTAAGAACAATATTCATCATCCCTGAGTCCATCTGTGTTGACCATTTTCTTTTTTATTTTTTCCATCTTGATTGTTAAGGTAAACGATAAATTACCCGCTGTCAAGCTCAGTGAGATGTGCAATTGGTCTCTATTATAGAACTGTAGATGTAATAAAATACATTCACATTTCTCAATCTGTTCCCAAAATATAGGCTAGGGGTGGCTGAAGAGATGTTCACACTTTATTTGCAGAATAAATACTGCTTAGACCATAGCCATTGAAACTTTTCAGACTGTCTCCAAGAAATGTAATCTTCGAAAAGATGGAGAGAATGCAACATGCTAATTCCCTCTTCTATCTTTAGTACTTTCAGCCTCTTGCTATTTACTGAGGCTTCCAAGTGAGTAACTAATTCCATGAACACTGAACATGACAAACTCATCTTCCTACAGGTCAAATAATGGCAATTACCTTTGCAAATTGCAAAGAAAGTTCTGTTCAAGTACATGAAATGCAGGGCTAACCCAGTGCTTGCATGTGGTCATTAACCCCAGGAGGCTGGACTGTAATGCCTAGATAACTGGATGTAAAAATTATGGATGCTGAACAAAGCACGTTTCATTTGTGCAGGATATTCCAAAGCTTAACCAATGAAATCCTTTATTTTAAAATATTAGCATATAATTGCAGTTGTAATCTCTGTAACATAGGATTTTACTATAATTTATACCAGATAAGGATTGAATGATTTGGTATTTTGACAGTCCTCATTTGGAGTTTCAATATAACTTCTGAAAATACAGTTTTTATCTTTGCTATTAGTAAAGACTTCAAGGAAGAGATATAGTATACAGGTATGGGAAAACCAATTTTCTTCAAGCATAATAGGATGAGATTCTAAGTATTTTCATTCAGTATGGTGTCATTTTTCAGATTCACATGGTTCTGTCTCTATTTCAAAGTCTGCCATAAAACAGGATTTGAAAAGTTCTAATTATTATTATATTAATTATATTAAATT
>JANHGN010004088.1:15318-30501 GCA_024605025.1 Megaceryle maxima | reverse complement strand
CTAAATTAAACACCTCCAACTACTATTACATGTATTATTTCTAGACCTTCTAGAACCATGGTATTACATCAAAATTTAAGTCGTGTTATTTCCACTAGATATATCATCACTTGAAAAACAGTGTCCCTACAGGATGCAGTCACAGCTGCCATATAAATGGCAATAATGTAACCCAAGAAAGGTAGCATAATTTTGCAGTCTGCTTCTGAGGAAAGCCAAGAATAGAGTATTTTGGTTGGAAGGGACCTACAATGATTACCTAGTCCAACTGCCTGATCAATTCGAGGCTGACCAAAAGTTAAAGCATGGTGTTGTCCAAATGACTCAAACACTGACAGGCCTGGGGCATCCACCACCTCTCTAGGAAGCTTCTTCCAGTTTGACCAACCACGCTTCCTGATCTCAACCATCTTTTAGGTTTCACAGTTGTTTCCCAATTTACCAAATGGTGGTCAGTCATGTACACTACCGTGTATTTATACTCAGCCATACATTGATTTTGGTCACAGTGTTTAAGAATACTTCTCAGTAACTAATAATTTTAAGCTAATAAATAGGACCTGCAATTCTGCAAACCCAGTTAGCAGTTCATATCCTGCACGCACAAAGACAAGAACAGGCACTTACTAATCAGCTAGTAAAAATTCTAACTTTCTGTAGCAAAATTCTGGGTCACATCACCACTTTGTTAAAGACAAAAACCCCAAAACTGTAAAAAGCAGCCATGCCTACGGGAAAAGCTATGTTGCAGTGGGAGATTGGGCCAGGACAGTGGCAGAGCTAGAGAAAGCTGCTGCGTGAATAGCCAGTGATGTGCAAGGCTGCTCCTCACTCTCATTTTTCCAAATAATGGCAGACAATCCAGTGTTCTTTGCTTCTTCAGTCTGTACTTCATTGTGCAACATCTTTATCTACGGTACCCATTTGTTAATTTCCTCTCCAAATCAGGGAAATCACTGCCTTTATTTAGGCAATTTGTCTATTATAAAATTTAATGTAATATTAACTGTGTGAGGTAATTTACAAATACTAAGCATCCTTCCATTTTCCACACTCCTTTCTAGCCAGATTCAACTTCATACCTAGAATCTCAATCTGTCTGCAAATCTCGTTTTAATAAAAAGTCAGCTTTTAACATACCCAGTGGCTTGTAATTTCTTCTTGAATTCACACTCACTTTAAGCCACAGCAGAAAACACCACCCCACATTCACACCCCTGCCAACTACCTTGCCTCCTTTCTGACTTAGGCATTTTGGTTCGTCCAATATACTTCAGTTCACTTCCACTTCTCATTCCTATTCCTCAATGTCTTCTGTCTTTTACAGAAGCAGTGAGAAGCTTTAAAATGTGTTTTCAGATGGCTGACATAAACATACCTATTGATACCCTTTGCAGTTATTAGGAAGTAATTTCACAAAGCAGCAGTGCTTTTTCACCTACAAGTAATTTTACCTTGGTTTAATGCACAGGGGAACAAATTTATAGGGCTCAAAAGTACACAAAGTACCCATGGATTGCAAGATAATCTGTTAACATGACCAAATGCAATGAGAAATTAAAGACTTGCTGTCTTACCCATTGGCCAACTGTTAAATTATGAGGGAAGTCTAAAAGCAAGGTATTTGGCTCACCTCATTGGGCTAGAAATCCCTAGTTTATGAACTCAGGTAAATTACACTGGCTGTCTACGTCAACAGTGTATCATAACCTCAGCAGCAGCAATGGAATTGGACATATGAACTCCTCGAATGTTTTCCTCAGCTCAATTTAGCAATAGGTGCCAGCATCTGACGCAAGGTTGCCAAACTGAGAAGCACAGATACATCAGTCTGCCACCACCAATAGTGAGGCACTAACCCCCAAGCTCAAGCTAAAAACTCCTTGCAATACAAAGACCTGAAAAGCAAGGAAAGGATCAGACAGCTGCAACAGATTACATGTCAAAAGGGGGACAAGGCATCACTACCTAGAAAAAAATAAACCCCAATCATTCCATTACACAGATCGCACACTTTACAATGCTCTAATAGAAGATCCTTAATTTAAAATCATCCAGTTGCTTTTCATGTCCATCAGGTATGTTCATTACAGTAGCATACAGCTCATTAAAAAAAATAAATTGTTCCTCCTTTGATCTTGGTGTCCTCAAAGTATCTCAGAGAAATTAAAAATGGAAAATTTGTAATGAAGTGCTTATTTACTATGTAATTTGATGATATGGTTGGGGAAAATGCAACATTTTAGGGGCATTAAGTTCCCCATTAGGTTTGTAGTTTGGTGATTTCTCACTACGCTCATTGCATGCCTACAGTTTTAATACACTGTTTCAAATATGCTTGCATCTACATGTAGAAAAGGGTAAGTTTGATAATCACAATTGTTTGTAAATTACGGTATTTCAGAAATTATTTTTTGGTAGAATAAGGTCATCAAATAGTAATCTTTCTATAGAAGATTTTTAGAATTTGCCATTCACTCACCAAGATTATACATACATAATACTCCTGCAGAAGAATTTCAGAGATCTTACTTTTAAAAGGAATCCTCGAATATCTCTTTAAAAAAAGAAGAAACATCTAGAAGGCAGTGAAGGTCCCTTAACAGTCTCTGCCGACTCAGCAAAAAAAGCTAATAGTCCAAATGAAGGCCTCTTAGGACCAGAAAGAACTGCTCCCTTTTCAAGCGGTCAAATTAATTCAGAGACTATGCGGTAGCTCCTCCCATTTTGTAGCCAAACAAACAATTCTCCTAAGGAAAGGGAACACAAGTTGCTCAAAGAGTAAAAAACAGTACTAGAAGATGTATTTGTATCATACAGCATTACCCTCTTATTGTTACAATATTAGCACAAGAATAGCTTGGCCTGTCAGCAGAGTACAAGTTGTTCTTAATGGTTCAACTCCATGGCTGGAATGTAAAGAGCGATCTTCCAATGATTTGCTGAAAAAATGGCCCCAAAAAATTGTTCTCAAAGCCATTAGACTGGTCCTAAGTCACCAAAAGTGCCAAGGGGCTCTAATGTTTGGCAACAGAAGACAGCTATCTCATCACAGGAAAACAAGAATCAGAAATCTAAATGTTAATATTGGAGAAAATGCTCAGGTACGAGTAATTCTCTGCAACTGCATCGCAGCATCAATTTGCCATTGACAGGCTGTATACACTGTGTTACAAAATAAACCCTACTGAACCCCAACCAAGTCCACTTGAACTGCAATGCTACAAAAATAATCTTATAAGGAAGGGATGGAGGTCTTGGCTTTGCCACGAATTTCCTACATCATCATAAGGAAATGTTTATTATGTCAGTCATTTACTAAACTGGGAAATCATCTGTCTCAAAAATGCAAGATTAACCTAATGACTAAACTGGTTTTGTCCTATAGCAATGAAATATTCCAGCTGAAGTTCAGGGAATTAGTGTATTTTTCTAATACAAGCAGCTGCCCTATTTAAAAAAACAAACAAACAAAAAATCAGAACAAAAAGCAAAAGCAAAAAAAAATCCCAACAACAAAAAATACACAAACACAAAAATCCAAACAACCAAAGCAAACAAACAAAAACAATCACCAAAACCAAATAAACAACCCACGTGGGAAATAATTTTAAGTATCAATCTTAAATTTACAAAAAAACAGCAAAGCTTGAATTATATTTAGTCGTATCTTATATTGTAGAAATTCAAGTTTTATCCTTTAACAATAAATTGTACAGTCAAGTTTCCTGCTCAGGTTTAGCAGCACTGAGATTTTATCAAGAGCAAAGACCATGGAATATTTTGAGGTTTTAAATAACTACTTATACTTCCCATCTTGCTCTAGTACTCCTGGTCTGAATTTTAGGTGACAAATATATTGATAACATTTCCCTGACAAATGCTGGCTAGTGGGCAACACTAATGAACAAGTAAAATATACTTACCAGGGCAGCACTTCCTTTTTTAGGGGGTGGAGGAGGGATGGGGACAATGCTCTGTATTAAACATTTTAGCTTGCACCCACAGCATTTTTTTCAAGTAACTTGGAGCCAAAAAATCACGGACTGGGGACTATCTTAGCATTTTTACAAAAAGGAAAAATAATTGTCTAGTAGCATTGTCAGGGACACTGATTTGGACTTTCAAACATTTATCTCAGTCTATTAAAGACCAGTCCACTTGAAATTTTACATTCTTAATTATGAATTATCTGTACTTTCTTTCATATTTCATTGTATCATTAAATAACTGATGTCACCATCAACAGGGCTGTAAACATTTCCAGCAAAATTTTACAATTAGACAGAATTTACAATTCCCAAAGCCTCAGTCAGTATTAGAATGATGAAATCCCCCTAGTAAAATTAAAACTGCTGTACTGAGGGTCTCAGTGCAAGACTTGCCATTGTAATTCCGCATGAAGGAAATGTCTCTTCATGTATGAACTTGTCAGCAATACCTGGTTATGCAGGTAGGTTTTCAAATCATATGGCTTTTAATAATTACTGTAATGTCTAGGGAAAAAATCTGGGGAGAGCGGTCAACTGACACAGTCAAGGGAAAGAAAGCTGCAAGCTAAGCTTACACCAGCAAGATGTGTTACAAATGCCATTTTTTGTAAACTTGCTCACTCATCTTCAACTTACATTAATTGCATGTTGGTAAAAGTGGCTAACACTTTTAATTAGATGAAAGACTACATGGATTAAACTACCATCATTCTATTATCCACAACAGCAGTCAATGAGAGGACTCCTTACACCTCGAGCTCTTGCATGATACTATGTAATTACAACTTCTTCTAAGTATCTGTGATACTATAAAGAAGAGTAAACTCTAGAGATTAACTAAACCAGGTTTCAAGGAAAGCATAAATGAAACTCATTCAGAACTGTTCCTACACTATACTGCATATCAGGCTGCTAAATGTGTTTGCGTAGTTTACACAGTACCATTACAATCTCACTAGCAGCTGTAGAGTTGTGTCAGCATAATTAAGAGACATTAAGAGTGCCAGACTTCTGCAAGAATTAGGATGTAAAAAGGTTTGTCATAGGATTAGCTTTGGATTATTTAAAACAGGAACATTACAGAAAGTCAGGGGAAAAAGTAACAATTATTTCATTGCTAGGGAATATCAGGGAATTTCCCCTTGTCCCCCTCCCCCTTGCTCTTTGCCCCATCAATGATAGTAAGTAGAATTACAATACTTAAATTCAAAGAACATGTCTGAACTGTTCAAAGACAACTTCTTGATAAGGATTCCTGGAACCTGCTTGTCATCTGGAAGATGAATTGCAAGGGCACATCAAAAGATACGACCCACAGCAATACCCGTTAGTTCATAATTCTTACAGCAAATACACTCCTACTAAAATCTGCCCATGAAAACATGTTTTGCTGAAACACAGAGCGAGGGTAAAAGTATGAGTAAGATTACCAAGCCTTCTCAGCATACCAACGATTCTAGCTGTTCTCCTTTTGGAGTAAGTCTAAAGTGATAAAATTCTGAAAGCCTTGAGTTCAGCAGTCAGTCTACAAGACCTTTGCTTTCAGGATTTACTAACTGAGCAACAATGTATGCTCACCGCAACTTGTGAAAACTAAGATTAGTACACACACCCTGTCCCATGGCTTAGTACAATCTGATTCTAAGGGAACAGACCTGGATGAAATGTTTACACTTCAGGTTAGAAGTGAGTTCTGTTAAAGTCTTGTCTCAAGATGCAATAGGAGTCCATCTTATGGCAGTATTACTGAAAATTGTCCATAAACTAAGTTAAAAAGAACATATTTCTACTTCTAATGCCTATACTTAAAATGAAACATTTCTGATGCCACAGCTCCAATGAACTCGGAAATGCTCTCGTTATCAGGTAGAAGGCTACCTGATAAACATTTGTCACTGCCAAGCTAGTTAAATCCCAACACAGATCAGATTTAAATCCCCATAAGATCTTCTCAGGTGTAGTTAACTGCATGTATACATTATGCCACGGAACAGTGTGAACACTGACTGTGCAATGGTGCAGTTATGCACTATTGTGTAGTTGTCACTTTGAACTGGTTTATGTAACAAAGGAAAAATGTCAACGCCTATGGTATTACGTACACAACAGTTAATCACGGAGTCCAAAATTGTTACTGGATGTAGAGTACCTGTCACACTGAAACCATCAGTGAGAAAAAGCATACCCTCATGAAGGGAAAAAACCTGCACGCTCTTCAATAAAGAACACTTGTATGAACAGGACACAGGAGTGCCAAACTGAACAGCTGGCCCTCACCAGAGTTTCTAGCTAAGAGAAGCCACCGTATTTCATCACAGCAGTGACTCAAAGCCTCTTCACTGTCTGCGAAGACATTCTGCAGCAAATAAAGTCAAGCATTATTTTATGTAGCAGCACTAGTTTAACAGAAATTGTTCTCTCAGCCATCAGGCTTCTCAAAGTGTGAATAAAGAGCATCAGGTAACTCAACCATAACCAGAAAAGATGCAGGAATGAGAAATTGCAACCATAGTTCCCTCACCCATGCAGATGAAGATAACTAATCCGTAGCTAATAAAAGGTACACAAGGAAGCTCTGTATTTTTACTTCTGGTCTTTCAGGGTCAGACACGGGAAAGAAGTTCAAGTTTGTGCCTGACCTAACATACAATTCCCCCTCAAAATATCAATAGAAGGATCAGCAAATGATTTCAACAAAAGAAAGCACACAATGAGAAATGTTTCCACTGTCCTCATTACATCTGAAAGTAAGGCTTGAAAAGTGTTGTGAACAAGGGTTTTATACAGCTAACACTTCTAACAGGGATGTTTCTGTAACCCCACACGGAAAGAATACAACAGAACAGGAAGTACTTCATGTTTATTCATGTGAAAACAGCAACACACTATAGAAGAGGGTTCATAGTAATCTCTTCATAAGGCATCACTTCCACTTCAAAAATTAAAATTCCTAACACTCATGATATCTTTAATGATCAAATACAGAAAACAGAATTATAAAGAAACCCACTAGTGTTGTACCGTGTATCTTCTGAAGCTACAAATGTCAATTATGTGGATAACTTTCTGATATTATACAACCTGCAGGACCACAGCAACTATGCCAGATGTACACGCCTGTATTTACATATTGAGTAGAAAAGACAGGAAAGAAATTGCATTTGCTTCCTAGTGCAAGTCTACAATAATCACACAGACAGAACAACATTTATTAACAGGAATGGAACAAGTCCACACATGAATAAGAAAAGATCATAAATAATACAGTTGTAAAAAAAGATTAAAAATCTCAGACTGATGTAGTCAAGAATGTGTAATATGGATGTTTGTACAGAGCACCTGTACAACAGTTTCTCAAAAGCTCAAGTTTACTAGTAGAAATGTGGTAGCCTAGCAGGGTGGGCATGGCTTATAATGGGTATGCCTTCCGTTACAAAATTAACAAAGATCAGCTAGTGATATGTACAATATTTTGAGTTGAAAATATCACTAAACAATCTCAGCCAAGAATTCTATTCTACTTTGACTTCTGATCACTCCAACTTCATCCTGACATAAGTCCATTCCCAACTTTTCCCCAACCAGAAGAATTTTGGTGGTATGTATAACAATTTTTTTCTGAACTCAGAACCAGATTAAAGTAAAACGGGAAGAAAATGCTTTGAAGAAACACAAACATTTTAAACAAAAACAATCATTTTTCTAAATGGTTTTATTTACATTTTTCATATACAAGTACGTTAAATGATACATTCTGACTAGTATCCACACCAGTGTGAATTACATGAATTAAAGATACTGATGTATTGCATATGATGAAATGCAAAACAATCAACCCTAAGCTTTGGTCCCACCCTCTGAATCCTCATACAGCATCTGGTTTGTTACTGAGACATCTAGAATTCAATGTGTTCATATCAAATAGAAGTTATCTGAACAGATATATCTAGTTTCATTTCTTTAGAACAACCAATAACACAGGAGTCTTACTTGCAAAATTTGCAAGGCAAAAAGTACATATTAACAGCCAAACACTTCACATGCATGTTCCTAGCTTTGTATTTATTGTTTCTTGGCTTGGGGTATTTGTCACAACTGTCTTGTGCTTATGATTTAAAAATTTTTAATTATGGCAACCTTTCAATCCTTACTACCAACAGTTCAAAGTGACCAGGATAGGATGCGATATATTCAACAACAAAAAAGGTAAAAAGGTGCAGTGTGAACTGGCCTGAAATATCTGGGACAATTACAGATTAAAGTTTCCACTTAGAGCAACTGCAACTAAAAGCTCTTCAGAACATGAAAAAGATGTTGCAAATACACGAGCATAGTTTAACAAATGTGCTTAATAGGATTTTCAACCTGGTGATTTCTCAAAAGGATACTATCAGAGAAAAAAGGTGACAGCTTCAAATGCTTGCTTCATAACTATGGAAACATTTTCAACGCTGGTAAAGTAAAAGTTCTTTCAAGTGCATGAAAAGCAGTATCAAGTCTTTTTGTATCTAAAAGATGGTTAAAACAGTTGAGAAGACAAAGGAAATAGACAGTTGGGCCTAAGGGATCATAGGGTAGTACATCAGAATTTATTTTTACATTTCTGTAGCACCTTTTAGCCAGATGCCAAAAGCACTTTAATCACTAAAGTGAGCCTCACAACAACCCTGTGAGGTAGGTAGGTATCTGGTTTAATAATGGCAAAACAGGTTAAATAACTTACCCCAGAAGACACAGGAAATCAGCAGAGCAGGATAGAATCCAGATCATGTGATCTATGAATTTAACACTATGGCACATGTGGGACTGAGACTGATGTGCTCCTTTTTATAAAACTGTGAAAGAGGTACTGACATGTGAAATGAGTCAAGTTTTCTGGAAGTAGTTTTTTACAGGAAAGGTTTTGAGAGAAAAATGTGCTTTAAGCAACTAGAGAAAACAAGAGTAAGAAGAGTGGCATTACTTTACCACTTCCGGAATTTCAGTCAATCTAGAATAGCAAGTTGAGTATTTTACTTGCTAAAATTCATATAAAAAATAGACTACATAGTCTGTCTATTCACTAAATGAAATTCTATCCTCACAAGTCTTAAGCATTCAGATGCTATGACCCAAAACCACTGTGAGCTGCGATTTGTTTCATCCAGTTCTATTATTTCTATGACCTCTAACTGCTTTTTTGAATGTCAGAAGAAATAAGAACCAGTGTGAGAATCAAATTTGTTTGACCAATTCAGACTTTCATAGTAGAGTTCCCATTAACAAATAGTCAAAGCATGCTCTTCCCAGTTAATCTCCATATTCTACTGACTACCAGTCATAACAGGGAGACCAGAGCATGTAAATTGGTGCTTGGCACATAAAATGGAAATGCGAAGTATTGGGTTATTTCAGCACAGCCTGTGTATCAGCAGCAGTAAGTTAGATGATACACTAAGTGCTGAGCACTGCTTTACACTATATTCCACTAGGGAACAAAGTCATAGACAAAAAGTACTGAACACAGTCTTAAAAACAAGAGGTGATCAGAGCAGTAAGGCCTACACTTGAAATTTTTATATTACAAAATGAACTGGCATATGAAGGAAAACAAATTTTTGTTCAAATAGATTATAAACAATGATTTCTACTTGAAGACTGAAGTGACTTAGAACACATTCTTCAAGTTAGGCAAAGGGAGATTTAAAGATTTCTAAAAATTTTATAAGGAATACAGCTGTTGACGGGCTAATTCCTTTTTTGTTAAGGCCATAATCATAACTTTCACCCTAGCTCATCACCAAATAAGAAACCACGACTATGTAATGATATTCAGATCAGATTTACATTGTTCAGAGGACAAAATTCTCTAGTGAAAGACAACCTGCCAGAAAACAACCCCCACTTTCCTCTCCTTTTTTGTCTTTGTGATGCAAAGAGGAAGTGTTATGTTAAAGAGGAAAGCAATAAGCTTGTTTTGTCAACAGGAAAAAGGCAGCTTACAGATGACTGAATATTTAGCAATTTTCAGATTTAAATACTGAAGCAGTGAATCACGAGCAAGCCACAGGTTTATTTTTCCAACTCAAGGCTGGAAAGATCTATACTTCTGAACTATCCAAGAGAAACTTTCTATAGCAGAAGATGACCACTAACATTCCAAGGAAAAAAGCTTTTGGAAAATACCCTTCCTATATTCCTTATACATCTCAAGGCTGCAATTGAAGAAGCCTCAAAACAATTCCTCTATCTCAGGTTACCTCCAAAAAACTAATTGAAGTCTTAAGTTATATTCAATCACGCTGATAAAAGAACATTTAAGAAAACATTTAGTTTTGAATTTACTCTCAGACAGGACTGTACATAGGATAGGCAACTTAAACCAACACTGACAGTAGTACCCAATCGTGTGAATATAAATCTTTTTAGAGAGGAATTTGGAAATAAAGTTATTTCAGCTTATAGCTATAAATGGTTACATATACTAAAAAAAGGCAGAGATTGGCATGTTGCTTTTTAGTCAAATCAGTCTCTATGTGAGTTTTGAGAGAAGTTACTGGAATCCGGAAAGAAAAGTTGAAAATTAATGTCATAACTGGAATTTTAAAAATTTGCCTAAGATGAAAGATAAATTTCTAAGAAGTAACCTCTTAAGATTTCTTTCAAATATAAATAACCCTTTTCAAGTGTAATTTCTACCAAAACACTGTGATTCATGTTTTTCCATTGTTTTGAATAACTGAATCATACATTCCATTTCTCTTACATTTGAAGTGTAGTTACAGGCGCACACACACACAATCTAGGGATCTTGAATTAATTTTTTCCTTCTCAAATTTACCTTGTGTTCCCTTGTTACCATACCTGCTGGGCAGAAGCTGATCTTCCTTCATTGAAGAAGCATGTAAAAAATTATACCCTAGACTGTTTCAAGCTTTGTCGCTGTTAACATTTGAAATATTACTAGATTATAAATTAGTTACAAGGTATCCATTAAGGGAGGCAATGTCTGTCAATTCATCTCTGAACATGATTCAATACAAGAAGCCTGACAGGAAGCTTCATGCTGATAGTAGTATACTTCCTGCTGAAAGATCTACAATATAGTACACTGGCTTTCTGAGGTGGGCTTAGTTAACTCTTAAGTTTGAGGTATGGGAAAGATAAAGGTTTTAAAGAAGCACAGAAGTCAGATAATGTAATCATCAAACTAGATCAGATTCTAAAGACTAGATTCTGTAGTAAACATTGCAGGGTACAGGAGGGTAATGGATTTGGCTGCAGGGTCCCAAAGGGGAAAACATGTACCTCTGTGTTAGTGCATTCAAAATCCCCCTAATATGTCCAACCACCAACATTCTAACTACTACAAACTACTGAAAAATCTACAATATTTAACACTATTTTAATTAGGTAATATTAAATTTACGATGCACTATTTTTGTAACATCTTACTATAAACTGCAATAGAAACATTGTTAGATTCTCATGATCCCAATTTCATTTAATAATCTTCAAGTTTTCCTGAGAGAAAATATTTGTATATGTAATTTAATGTAAAATAAGATATAGTGACTAGAAAATGCAGTTTTACCACTCAGACTACTGCTTAACAATTTTCATATACAATGGAAAAATATTTAGCCATCTAATGTATCACCTACAGAGCACAGATCCCCACCCTTGTGGTTCAGCATGTGGATCTGTCTCAAGAAAAATGTGCAGTTAAAAGATGCCCTCAAAACCCATGTGTATTAGTATTAAATAATAGCTACAAAAAAAATTTTAAAAGCCAACCAAACAAAAAACAAACTTCAGATTATACAGTGCATTTCATGGCATGTCATTAAAGACTCTAAACGATCAACTCACTTAGTGGTAAATTTTATACAGCTATGTAAACAATCGCAATTTCATTGGGATTTTTAGAAGCTAATGAGTTGTGCTAATGCAGTTTCCCAGCATTTTCATTCCAGAAATAAGCTTCCATCCCACACCCTCCCTGAAAATACTGTTCACAGAAACACTCAATACCCTAAGAAAGCAAAAAAAAAAAGATCCAAACATTCACAGAAAGTCATTCAAATAAGTTTGTACGTATAAATAAAAAAAATGTCCTCTAAATAAATGACACAGGAGGCAATAAATTGACACGACAAGTAAATAAAAGGCTAAAGCACTCCAATACCATTGAAACGGTTTTAATGTTGTTGCAATTCCATAATGCAACAATCATCAACTCATAAACGACCCAGTATTTTAGAATTCATTTTAATCACTCCTTTGTACCTATTTTACAAAATAAAGGCAAGGCATATTTAAAATCCCCTTTTCCCTAGGTATTATGAGCCTATCTTATTTATGCTTATGAAAGTGTAAACTTAAACTCCTATTAAATAAGAAAAAAATATAAAAATATTAACCTCTGCTTCAATGTACAGTTTCCAGAATCTGCCAGAACTGGGGAACTGGGCAACAAGGCGTTCATAGGTCTTCCGTGCTTTGTCTATAGGTTGATTCTAAAAATTGAAAATCAAAACAGCATTTACAATATTATGATTTATGTAAATGAATATGCTGGTTTTACTCCAGAACCAAATAGTGTGAGTGGACCATAGATAAGGAAATGTAATCCTATGTCACTAAACCTGTGCCTCTCGAATGAGAATGCTCCAAGCGTCAAGGTCATATGGATTTTCTTCTAGTTTCTTTTCAGCTTTCTTCACTTTTTCTGGGACATATTCAGCAGCCTAGAAAAATTAAAAAGAAGACATAAGAGATCACAAGTAGAGTTTGAAAAGTTCTGTTGCAGCTAACATTCCAGACCTAGTTTGTATGCTGGAGTTATGAAATTGTACTTTTATCTGGAAAACAAGTCATCTCAGTCAAATAATGCACTCTTACAAGAAATTTTACATATTTGGTGTTCCACCAAAAGCTAAATTAAACTGAATGTTTCTAAAACACTAGAACCAATTTGAGTTTGTGAGAAAATTTACTGCACTATGAATTTTAGAATTTTACTGACCTGAAGCTTTTAAGATGCAAAAAGTTCAGACCATCTTTCTATTACAGATCTCAGCCAAAAAAATCCAGGTTATCGCATGAGTCATTCTGAGCATGCAGGACAGTCCTTTGTATCACACGTTACGGATTTAATAGAACTAGGAGACGACAGTTCTAGCAGCAACATATACAAGTTATCCAAACAGTTTCCTTGTTAGCTTTTCTGATCTGTTAATCAGTGTACAGGATTATAGAAAAAAGCTATAGGGGTCTTCATAAACCAAATGTAAAACAGCATTGGGAGGCAAGGGGAAAACAAAAGTGGTTGGAAGCTAGGTTTAAAATAATTATCACAAATTATGGTCTTCTCCACAAAAGTCAGCCCATGTTGCTCAGGAAACTTTAGGTGCTCAGGGCTCTCTGTTGCCATGTTGCACAAGAGTTTCTGTTCAAACAACCTGTTTTTTTTGTTTCCATGGTTTATGTGGTCCCATTACTGTACGTTCACCTTATGAAATTATGTGTTATAAAAGCCATGTGCAGAAAGAAATGCTGCCATGCATTCATGCCTCATGACATTTCCAGTGCCATTTTAAATTCCAGTTTTAGGTGGCTTAAGATCACTTGACAGGGTGCTGGGCCATTTAAACTGTATATATAGTTTACATCAAATAATTGGACTAGATAATTCTCGAGGTCCCTTCCAACCTGATATTCTATGATTCTATGTATTCTTACTGTAGCTTTGGCAATAACTGCCTTAAAAGGCATGGTTTACACTCAGATATTCATACTGGAGTTTAAAAGCTTCTTTTGATTCTAAAAGCTTTACCAAACTGAATGCTAACTTGTTAATATACTGCAGTTACTATTGTAAGATTAAATGTTCTTTTAAAGACTTGTGGAAATATCTTACTTTATAATCCCCAGAATTTTTTTCTAAGTTTAACACTGTTAGCACAAAGCAGATAAAAAAATTCCATTATGATGTATAGATACAGACATGCCTTAAAAGGTACATTTGTCATAACCCTAAATGATACGAAGTTTTTTTATTAAGCATGAAATTGTCCCAACCTGTATGCCAAACAGTTTATTTACTAACTCTCCAAACCTGACTTGTTTTCAGACAGACATTAGCAGTCCCAAATCACAAGATCAAGTAAATTCTTGCCTTCCTGAGATGTAATGATAACCTGTAAATTATTACTCCATGACCTTTCTTGGGAAATTTTACAAGGTAACTACATCATTACCCTTAGAATATAAGATTCTATATTGTATAGTGCAGTGTGACTAATTTACTGTACAGAAAATTCTAAAAAACTTGTAAACTGCTATAAGATTATTTCAAGGAAATAATTTTAATTCTTCATATTAGGTCTAGGCCAATGCACAGCTCTGAAGTTGAAAAAGAGAGCAGGACAGAGAGAACCTCTCTACCAAAGGTGCCGTCACACACAAATAAAGGGACACTACAGAAGTATGATTTCCAGTAAAATTAACAAGCATTGTTATTGTGCATCACTATTGCACATCACTCCTGAAGGAAAGTGGATGTTCCAAGAATACAAATCCAAGGTATTACTAATAGATTTTAATCAAAGACCATTTACAGCGGCGTCATACAAAGATAAGCTGACAGTGAAGTTATCGTATGAAATGGTGACTTAAAAATGAAATGCTGGGGCTGGAAAATGCAGTAAGCCTGAGTTACTTGGAAACATCAACTTTATTTTCAGGAGTGCTCTGACTCTTTGCTTTTGTCAGCCTCTTCAAATACACTACTATACAACAGTTGCTTGTGTTATATATTACAATTCAAATTGATAATTTTAAAAGCTATTATATTTTTAAATATATTTTAGTAATACCAGGTTTTCTGTCAGTCCTACTAGCAGGATATAATTCAAGGTATATCCTTTAAAAGATTCTAAATTAATTTATAAAATGGATAAATGGTCAAAAATGTTGCACAACCATTAAACTAATATGTAAGAGCAGCCACACATGAAAGAGAAAAGGAAAAAAATCAGTATAAGTTTTTAAAGGAGCTTAAAGACCATTATTATTTTTGATTCAGTTTTCAAGTCATTCTTAACACTAATTGGTCAGTGCAAAGCAGCGTAGCTTGGAAGGCAACTATCAAGTCCCACGGAAAACTAAATTATAAAACTAATTTCATTTAAAAAATATTACAAATTAA
>JANHGN010004088.1:0-15218 GCA_024605025.1 Megaceryle maxima | reverse complement strand
CAACAACACAAAAAAAAAACAGGTGGAGATATGACAAAATATTTAAATTTAGTATATATTTACATTTTATGAAATCACCCTTCCTCACCCTTCAATACAGATTTGTACTGAATTATAAATTCTGCAGCACAGGAACACTGTGTATGGCACTTAACAGAACTTCCATGCATGCCTGCAATATAAACAATTATATTTAAGATATTCCAAAATTAAACAAATACTAAATCCTGTTTATGTATACAAAATGTAAAGATACTTTAAATTTAACAAATGGGAAAGTTACAGCCAAACCAATAAAGTTGTACATTCACTACATAGTCTTGGAATGTCTATTTTCATGAAGCTATTTCATCTTCCCTCAATTAACTGAATTAAGTCAGAAAATTAGTTCTCCAGTTCCATTAACATACATTTCCTCACTGTAGTTTTACGTGTCAGCTAACTGTTCTTTCACGGTTAAGTTCTGTACTGGCATGACCCTTATGTCTCCAAGCTCTACTCAATCATCATAGTCTCCCTTCTTCATTCCATAGTTTGCGACACCTACCAAGAAGCCCTTCAACTGGGGCAGCATTTAGTCTAACAGAGCTTCCATTGAATGGAAACTTCTCTTACCAGAATAGTACACTGGTAGACAAGCAAAGTTTGCTAGAGTCATGATCCACTATGTAGGTAGACAGGGTAAAAGCATGGCAGCCAGATGTTTTGGCTGAGTCAATTTTAACCTGGTTTAACTGTTTAACCTACATTACAGCCTAGTTTAAGCATCATTATTTACACAAAACACTCAAAGGAACAAAAGCCCTACAAACAGAAGTTAACTTTTTTTTTATAGATTAACTAGTCAGTATGCGCTCAAGAATGAGTTTAATACAAAGACTGAAATAAGTACCTAACCAATAACCACATTTGGAGATTTTATATGCCTCAGAGTAAGACAGTATTTATCTATTACTGTAAAAATTTATGCATCACATTCTGAAATCTAGGGTCCAAGAACAACAGCTAATTGCATTTTTTCTTTAAGTCAAGCAAGCTATAGGGAAAAAAAAGGAATAATTAGTGTGGCTTGTGTTCAAGTGTTATTGTCTATCATAACACTTCACACAAGTAATGCAAAAAAGTCTATGTACTCAGGACTGTTTACATCTGAATAAATACAGTAAATTAGCAAATACACTATTTAAAATTATCTACAGAACTGTGTTTTGCCAGGTAGTCAACTGTTTGTATCAAGTCTTAAAGCAAAAAGTTCTCCAAGCAATATCAAATAACGTGAAATAATAGAAAAAAAATTAAATGGAGACATTTTAAGAAATCTCAGAAGACAAATTCATATTAATGGTTAACTAAACCAAAACTACAACAAAAGATTAAAGCTATTAGGTAGCCTTATCAACAAACACTTTCAAAAAGGCCATAAACACCTATGCTTTACATATTATTTATTTTATACCAGGAGGTGAAAGCAACACATTTCCTTATAGTAAAGTATACACAAGTAGCCTCACTCAGAAGACACTTTTAATACACATTAAAAAGTATTAATCTTACAAATCATTTTGCAATTCAAATACACAGTAGCTTGGAAAACAATGCTTCAGAAAACAAATCAATGTAAAAAGATCACTTAAATCAACTAAAATTATAAAGTTTTGTGTACAGCTCTGTATTTACAGTTTTCTTACTGCATCATCAATATCAGAAATCTGTTCCTTCAGTTGGTTCCACTGTTCTGGATTTAAAGAAATACCTGAAATGCATTAAAAACAAATGTTTAATATAAACAGAAAGTTGTAGTGCAGGATCTTGCATAATTACTGTAAATGCTGGCTTCATACACAAAGTCTATACCACAACTATTAATGCTTAAGCTACCTCAAGTGTAGCAATCAGAATCACAAAATGGTTTGGGTTGGAAGAGACCTTAAAGATCATCCAGTTTCAACCTCCTAGCAATGGGCATGGACATCTTCAACTAGAGCAGGTTACTCAGAGCCCTGGCCAACCTCACCTGGAATGGTGCAGCAACCACCTCTCTGAGCACCCTGGACAAGGGTCTCACCACCCTCAGTGAAAACAATTTCTTCCTTCTCTCTGGTCTAAATCTCCCTCTCAGTTTAAAACCATTACCCATTGCCCTGTCCCAACATATCCTGCTAAAAAGTTTGTCCCCATCTCTCTGACAGGCCCCTTAAAGGCCAGAAGGTCTCCCCAGACCCCTTCTTCTCCAGGCTGAAGAAGCCCAACTCTGTCTGGCCTCCCAGCAGAGGGGTTCCAGCCCTTGATCATCTTCATGGCCCTCCTTGAGCAGGTCCATGTCTTTCTTATGCTGAGGGCCCCAGAGCTGAATGCAGTACTCCAGGTGGGGCCTCACATGAGCAGAGTAGAGGGACAGAATCCCCTCCCTCCACCTGCTGCCCACCTTACTACAGATGTGATTGGCTTCTGGGCTGCAAATGCACATCATTCCTGTCCAGCTTTTCACCCCCCAGCACCCTTAAGTCCTTCTCCACAGCGCTCTCTGCATCCCTTCATCCCCCAGCCTGTATTGATCCCAGGGGTTGCCCCAACCTATATGCAGGACCTTGCATTTGACATTTTTGAACGTAATGAGGTGCACATGGGCCCACCTCTCAAACCTGTCAAGGTCCTTCTGGATGGCATCCCTTCCCTCCAGTGTCAATCATGCCACTCAGCTTTGTGTCCTTGCAAACTTGCTGAGGGTGCACTTGATCCCACCGTTCATGTCGCCAAAGATGTTAAATAGCATTGGTCCCAATACTGTCCCCTGAAGGGCACCATTCATCACTGGTCTCTACTTGGACATTGAGCCATTGACCTCAATTGTGAGTGCAACCATCCAGTCATTTCCTTATCCACCAGTCAATCTGCCAAATCCACGTCTCTTCAATTTAGAGACAGGCATGTCATGCAGGACAGTGCTGAATGCTTTGCACAAGTCCAAGTAGACTATGTCATTTGCTTTTCCTTTATTCACCAAAGCTGTAACTCCAGTATAGATTAGCACCAAATTTGTTCAGGCACTACTTGTCCTTAGTGAAGCCATGCTGGCTGTCACCAATCACCTCCTTTTCCATGTGCCCTAGCATAGTTTCCAGGAGGATCTGCTCCATGATCTTGCCAGGCAGAGGCAAGATTCACTGACCTGTAGCTCCCCAGCCATACCTCTGTGAGCCGAGCTTCTATGCACTTTTAAAGTACCATAATTCTAGATTTCTTAAAGCACTATGAATAACATATAGTCTCTCTAAAATGTTAACTTATAGTATTTCACTCCCTAGCATTCAGAAACCAACATGGAAGTTATTTTTCACTTCAAGATCACTAGCTTCTAGGGACACTGAATCAGTAATTATTCAGTGGCCCACAACCCATCTCTCAGTTCTAAATTTGTACTTCAAGTTCAAGTCTAGGCAAATGTTTCCTTTGTGCTTTAGTCTCCTCATTCTTCCCCTAAAAACTCTATGCAAGTATAGACTCACAGGCCTACCTCTCATATTCTCTCCAGCAAAGCTCTTTTATTTAACCCCACTCTCACCCCTCAGTGATCAAGCTTCCTTCATTATTTTCTCCCTGGAACAGGACCTGAAAACTAGTGAAATTTTGAATTCCATTTTTGGGGCTCATAAAACTCTCCCCTCCCCCCCCCCATCAGAGCAGCAAGCAATCTGCAGAGATATTCAAAGCAGTTTTCCACCAGTCTTCAGAGGGCTAGTTTCTTTTGAAAAACAGCTATACCAGGTGTGCTAACCATCATCAGGGGACGAAGTGTCATCAAGATGCCCCTGAACAACATATCAGATAAGTTGCATGCAGTCCAGACCTGCTGTCACAAACAACCTGACACAACAATTCTAAACTGTTGGAGTTAGTTTGTTTTCAGGCTTTCCAAATATATATTTGGACACACTAGGACAATGTAACAAATCTTATGCCGATTCTATATTAAAATTTTTCAACATCCAGAACAGGATGCTTCATACTTATCTCTTTCCTTGGCATAATATGAAAAAAATGATTAAAAGTAAGTTTTTCTAGCAGAAGCAACATGACATGAATAAAAGCACTACTACTGCAACTAGCTTCACATCCCCATCTTGGAGGTGGCAAAGTTCTGAAAATGGTTCAGTGAAGGCATGCCATAAAAAAAAGTAGGAAAGTAGGCATGGGAGTAGCAATTGAAGGTACAATGGCTTGTGCTGGGTTGCAAATTAGAAGCACAGTACCAAAACTTGAACACTTGAGGTATTTTCACACAAAGTAAAATTTTTAAATAATTGTACAAAATTATTCACATTATATTTACATAATTAAAATATTTAAGCTTGGTAGAAATTGAGGATCATTGATGTAAAGAAATTAACATCTTATTACAAATTAATAGCTTAAAAGTAGTAAATTTATAAATTGCCATATGAATATTTCCACATCCCTAAGTCTATCAAAATTCTGACTGTAATACTGCATGTTACAGTTCAACTGATACAGGCTTAAGATGCAAAACTATAAAATGAACTAGGTTTTATTTCTTCTAGAGTGATATGCATAAACATATTTCAGCTTACAGAAGACAGCACTGAAGATGAAATTTCCAAAGCTTAAAGCCTATTTAAGTAAGTTATCTCTACAGATGACCCCAAGTTGAAATACTGTTTATTCAATAAGACATTAATTCAGGTTCTCCCACATCAGTGGTAAGTATTGCTTCTCATTATATTCCATCTCAGTGAAATCTGCTTGTCTCATATTCAGTCAAGCAGATATTATTCTGTGTTCAATGTTTGAGGCATTGAATAAAAAATAAATGCTAATAAATGCTACAATTAAAAAACCCTTGTCCTATAAAACAACTAAGGCATTTGTGGAAGCACATGGTCCTGCACTTTAAGTAGTAACTTTCAAACAGGAAAATGTAGAGCAGGCTGCTGAAGCACACCAACTATTTTAGTAACAGTTCAGCTGTATTATCTCCAACCTTTTCATGTGACACACAAAACTCTGCTAACAATGCAGTGAAACAGTTAAGGCTTTCAGGAATTTAATTTCACCTATGCAGATATAAGGCAATAAACTCAAAAAGGCTGAAATAAACTAACCTTGTAAAAAAAAAAGAAAGCTTATAAGATGCGTAATCATAGCAACCCTACATTAATTTTGTATGCTTGATACAGGACTCCTCAGCTGTTAACTCGTCTATTGAGAAAAAAACCCACCTAATTTCTTAAATCAGCATATATTCACTTCGCAGCAGCAGATAAAGCTCTCCATGCAGTTATACAAGACAAAAATGAAAGGACAATTGAAAATAGCTTTACAATCTGGGTTTCAAACTGTTCTGTTTGAACTTGCTTGTACATTACATCCTATGTAGGAAAGCACCCAAGTTCTTAAGGCCAGTGATCACTCCTCCTGTCCTTATCCAGCTCCAGAAGGGATAAAAGCCATCCACATTTCAGAGAGGCAAACTGCACTGCAGGCAAATCAGCGTCCTGGATATATCTGAGCCGAAACAAGGCCTAATTACGTTGTATCTTCACAAATAATTTCTCATATATTGTAGAAATCAATACCTGCAGTGTTTTGCCAGAACTAGGAGTGTGGGTAAAGATGCATTCAGTTAGACATCAAACCTGTGATGACATCTGCTGGAAACATGCAGTGAGAAGGAACAAGGAGCTTGACTTTTAATCTAGCTCAGCTAAAGCCAGAAAGACATTTATCCCAGTTTTGAAAACTGCATGTTAACTGCACTCTGTGCTTAGATCTGCTGTAATCACAGTTTAAGGGTATGTGGCTTTTGATTATGTATTTTTAATTGTACTGCTTGTGCAATAGCCAATATCCAACACTAAATACTTAATTCTTAGGTGGTTGTTAACTGCCATGATCCAGCCCATCAATAAGCATTTTCAGACCCTCCCTGCTCAAGTTAACAGAGCACTTGAGTTAACTTCATCTTCTAACAGGCCCGTTCAAGGAGTTAAATCAGCAGAAAAATAATCCTATTAGAAAAATTAGAAATTTTCTAATGGTTTAATTCCTTGATTTCATTATCAGATGTGATACAGACTAAAGGTTGCAAAACCATATAGGACTTGAGCAGCCACAACTTAGATCAGCTTAATCTGTAACAAAACTGCGCCTAATCAGACAGATATTGGGGTTTAATTTTTCTTTACTGTCTGAAAACAAACAAAAAACCCCAAACAGATGCTGCCAAGAATTGTTGCATACAAACGGTTTGGTTTCCCCCCTGCCTCTGCTTTTGATGCCTGTGTTCAGTACACCTCCCACATAACTGGGCTCCTATCCCACAGGCAGCTCTCTGAGGGTCATGAAATTATTTTAGCAGTTAAGATTCCATGTCCACAAGTATCTGTGTATTATTACCATGTAATGTGATTCATAGCTTCCCTTTTATTATTTATACACAGATAAACATCAATGGATTTGTTTCACAGATACTAAGAGTGTAAGATGATCTTTATGATCACAGTTTCCAAAATCTGAAAAGACCTAATGCCCAATTATCCAATAAGAAATCTAGAGGCTCCTTCCTGCAAAATACATCAACTGCACAAAATCCAAATTCTAATTCATAAAGGATGTCTGAAGGAACAAGAGCAGTAGAAACAAAGGTGACTTTTAGTATTTACTAGAAGTTATTTATCAGTCACCTTCAAGGAAAAATTACTGGTTTATACCTTGCTGCTAAAAGCAACAGTTAAGTTTTCCCAGCATTCTGAGAATGGGCTTTCATGACTCCAAAGTGTGAAGAAACTATCTAACCAAACACCTCTTTTAACTATTCACACCACCTAATGCATCTAATTTCTTAAGGAATCCTCATGTTTCCACAAAAGGATTTAAACAGCTCTTCCAACTGTGAAAAGGACAGTTTAAGATGCTTTAAAAAGTACCACTGATTATGGAATGAGAACAAGCGTTACAGACCTTTGTAAACAAAAAGACAGAAAATTTAATGGCTAGTTCAGTCAAATTTGTTCAACATCCAGGAGGAGTTTTTGGCAGTGTGAGATGCAGCCATTCAGTCTACAAATGTAGATTTCTATGATATGGACATGGCTGAGTGGTATTCTTAAAGCTGACCTTAGAAATTCTGGTTTGTTAAACATCACGTAGACCTTGCCAGGAGTCTGGCAGGGACTTACAGTTTAAGTCCTGACATCATTCAACTGGTTCTGCAGAAATTAATTTGGGTCCAGCACAGTTAATAGTGCAAGAATTTAAAGCATACTGCTATAGTGTTGGCTATGTCACATTTCCTTACACCCCTGCTCCAGCCTTTTCTACAATAATGCAGCAAGGAGGAGACAACCTATATAATGTACATTAGACTCCTAATCTAGACAGTAAAGCTACATTTTAACTGCACCTGGTACAATAAAGACTCCTAAAGCCTAGCTAGGTCTTTAACTTTGCAATACCTTTACTCTCCCACCCTCTCTACATCCAACATTCCACTCTTTTTCCTTCCCACATTACCACAACTTCATACTTGCTGGAGCTAGCAGGACAATTTGTTATTCCCCTGTCTGCTTTTGGAAGTCTTCTCTAAACCCTAAGATTTGGAAAGCAAAGTGCAGACATCGCTATGTGTCAGTGAATCAGAGCTAACAATTGTTAAGCCGGTTTGTCAGAGATTTTTAACATCTGCATCATACACTATCATGTGTAGAACTTATGCACAACGTAGATGCAAATTAACTGTGCAGTCACCCTCTTATACTCAACTATGTGACTGTCAATGAAAACAGCACCCAAAAACTCAAGCTGGTCATGGAAGCAGCAGATGAAGTCTAAAACAGGAAAGCCAGACACAATCCACCCTCTGCCTAGCTTCAGCTGCCTATAGAAAGGAACATTTAAAACCATAAGAATATTGCACAAGTCAAGTCAGAGAGCCCTTCAGATAACAATAGGTTACAATGGAGAACAGCTGCAATGTGGGGAAGGGAGCAAGGCACAACTGCCCCCATCACAATGCTTTGTTGTTCCTCCTTCAGCAGAGACATGGTGAATGTAGGTCTATTACACTCTGAAGACCACAGTCACACTGGCATCAACAGTTATAGGTACACCTGCCTCACTACACCATTGAATGAGTGGTAAGCCTAGGGTGCAGAAAACTTCAAGGTAATACTGCTAAAGACACTTATACCAAATCATGGCCTATCTTAACATTAGGAGTAAGAAAACAAGGTACAAAAAAACTAGATGACTTAGTGAAACTGAAGAAAATTAATGGAAGGGAGGTAACTGACCATAACAAAAACAGAGACTTCTGGGAAACCAGAGTCCAGAGGCCTTCATAAAGAGGATTGAATAAGAAAAACAAAAAATACCAAAACAACAAAATATATATTAAAGAGTTAGGGCTTTTTTTGTTATTTTCATTTAAAGTGCACCCAACATGAAAACAATAATCACAATGGGAAAAAAAAAAAAAAGATGAACCTTAATAAGGATAAAAAAAATCAAGCCATGTACTAACCTACATGCTTTAGATAGGCTGCAAATACTGATTTGAAATTTCTGAATGCTAAAACCCTCCCTTGATGTGGCATCACAATATAACACCTGTTACTTTCCAGAATAGCTTTTACTTCAGTATGCAGACAGCAATTCAACATTTTCCATATTAAATTCTCCCTTGCAGAGGAAAATAAAAACTTTAATCAGAATTGGTTTTAAGTATTACAAACTACAAATCATATTACTTGAAGCAGCAGTTTAATTATGCAGTTAAACAGCAATATACTTTTAAAGAAAAATATACTGGAGTAAGCTTAAATGGGAAACATGTTACACATCAGAATTATCAAAATGATATTGTAACATTCTCACTTCTTTGTAGCCATTTATCTTGTGATGAAGAAAATCATTCAGAAAACTCCCTTGCTTAAACACACGAGTATATTTATTAATGTGACCAGCTTTGAGTACACAAGCTTGTAATTCATAGGATATTTTCCTAATGAGACAGAAAGTAAGTATTTTACATTCTAAGCACTTCTCTTGACTACCAGAACTGGTGATCTTACAAAGAGTTTACACACTACCCTTTCAGAGTACAGGCCCAGACACACAGAAACATAACCTGTTTTGTAAAGAAACTCACATTCTACAAAGAAAAGCTTCTTAAGGGAGTACATCAGCTTAATTTTCAGTATTTTTGGAGGCTAAACTGGTCACTGAGGCTTGTCACAGTGTTATCAATTGCTCCTGCCTCAGCAAGAAACCTTCATTCCCATCTCTCCAATTAAAGCCGATTCTAAAGATAGCCTAACTATTTAAAAGACCTATTTAGATAGATTCTGCCAGTAAGTAGGTAGGAGATACATCATGGTAACACCATGAGACATACAACACTTCACATCTGCCTAGAAAATCAGTAGTTTGATAAATACATATTTCAGTATATATATATAAAACTAACTGAAACGGTAATTTGCTCAAGCCCCCAAGAGCAAGACTGCTGTTGCACAAAGAAGAATTTTTATTAAATATGCATATTTTTATTAAGTGCTTTAACAATACCTTATGCAGGAGAAAAAGGGATATTGTTAAAGAGGAACACAACCTTATACATTAAGAGTATATGTTAAGCAAACGCCTGCTTTACAGAACACAGCAAATATATCAACGTAAAAATGTTCTTTCGGGGTAGGTGTACTCAATAACCACGAAGAGATGGGATCGAGAAAGGAAGGCATGCTATAGTGTCTATTGTCCACCTCGACCTGAATTAAAGCTTGCTTACCATAAACGCGAATGCTAAGACACAGCTTCCAGAGCGTTACCGGTCTTACGGAGGGCGGAAGCTCGGAGCGGCTCCGCGCACCCCCTTCCCCCACCGCAACGCTTTGCTGACGAAATAAACGCGAGTTCCTCAAAATGGGTGTGTGCGGTGGGGGAAGGGAGCCCTTCGACCGCGCCACTGGGGAGACGGACAGGGCTTACGGGCATGGGAAAGCCCGGATCCCGCTTCCACACCCCGGCCGTGCACCCCTCAGCCTCCGGGGAGGCCGCAACGTAACGGCAGCTCCGGGCAGCGGCCAGCCCCACACGCCGCACTGACAGCCCCACCTGCCCACTGAGGCCTGCACAGCGCGGCGACCACCGGGAGACCCCGGGACGGGCTGGGCCGCTCCACCACCACAGCGGCCTGAACCTCCAGCCTGCTCCTCAAGGAGCGGCCTCACCCTCCTCCTGTTGCTCACCTGGTCACCGGCGGCTCCCTCTGCGGACATGACCTGCTAAAAAACAGGACTAGGGCACAAAGGCCCCAAAGAAATTTTTAAAAACCCTTTAAAAAGCGCCTGGCGCTGCCGCCGCGGGCAGCTCCACCCGTCGCGCCAACCGCCGCGGCCCGGAGCTCCAACAGCGTTAGCAACAAAATGGCGGCGCGGCGCCTCCGGTCCGGCTTTCAGCGGGGGCGGGGGGGGAGGAGTCGCGCGGGGGGCAATGGGAAAAGCCGCTGAGCGGCCGTTGGGCTAAGTGGCGCGCGGGGGGAAGTGCATCATAGTAGCGCGCGGCAGTAGGACGGAAGTGGTCAGTGAGTGTGTCCCTAGGGGAGGTGTCCATGGGAGGCTCTGAGGCTGAGGGGAGGGCAGCCGCCCAGCACCTGTGGTGGGGCCTGGTCCTCCCCGCTGGCGGTGCGGGTGGTAGGCCTGTTCCTTGCTGGGTAGGGGTAGGGTGAAGTACTAGGTTCCGCTCCGGAGTAGCGAGTAGGTCGCTTCCTGAGGGATAGCTACGTAGGGTCCGGAGGGCCGCGGTAGTGGTATCTATGGCGCTCATAAAGGTTGCAGTGTCGGCGCTTGTTCTCATCGCTCAGTCTCCGTTTCCTGGTGGATCGCTTATTATTAAATCTCTCGGAGATCGTGGGCGGAAACGAGGAGGTTTTGGTAACCTCTAGCTCTGGTTCTGCAGGCTCGTCATGGACTATTTTGTTAGCGTAAGCGTTGCTTCTTGAACAATTACTTTGCAGTAAGTTGGCACTCTGCTCGGGGTGAGCTAACAGCAATGTCTGCCAGCAGAAGGCCCATCCACTTCACCTCACGAGAGCCCTTATTAATCAAGAAGGCAGGCTCAAAAGACAGGCTGAGAGGCCCCTGTCTCAAGACATCAGTGACAGAGGAGTCAGCTCCCCCTAAAGCTACTTAACTTTTTTTTACAAAAAAATTGCCAGTCTACTTGTGAGAGAAGGGATTTGAATCAGCCACTGCAGAGAAAGTCTGCTATATGAAACAAAGGTGTTCAAGGAGGCTTGGCAGATACAAAAGTGAAAGCTGACTTAGCTGCCTTTACAACAGTGGTGTAAGTGTTCTTAAAATTATATAGCACAATCATATTTATGCATAAATACTTGAAGTAACTTGATTCTACCACCCTGGGTTCCTTTCTGCTTCATCTTCCAAAAGTCCCAGTAATGTGTGGAAGAAAAACATAAGAAAAATATAATATGTAACTGCTTCTTCTGAAACTAACCTTTCAAAAAAGGGAGCAGGCCATAAACACTTACTTGACTAACTTGTGAAGTAACATTTTTCTTCTCAGTATTGAAAAAATTTGATTCTGTTATTCTGCAGAAGTGAAATGCGAACATCTTCAATCTGTCTTGGTAGTTAAGCTGGTTTGTTCTCCCATTTCTTGCAGTGACTGGGGTACAAGGTTTATTTGCTATGGGCTATTCCTTCCTTGTCACATCAGATTTTGTTATGAAAATATTTGATGCATAAATAGAATTTTGTTTTTAAAAAAATTGCATTCCCAGTTCACCTGTGTAATGTTTCTCATGTCCCATCTAGGAACCAAATCCCTATCACTTAAAGTAATGCTGGTGAAACTTTTAAGTAGATAAGATCTATGTTATTCTAGGTCTGTATAGTGCCAGCTGTCTTAGTGTTCAAAACTTTGTTCTAAGTTTTTTGTTCAAGTATATTTCTATTCTAATTTTAGCTGCTTTTGGTTTTGGATCTGCCTTCAGTTTCATAAAATGATAAAGGTGACAGCACCAATGACATCTTGCTTGCCTAATAGAATGATATAGTAAAGAGCAAAAGAAGTGATGACTAATGGCATTAAGACTTTTGCTCCTTACCCTCTATAGCCCCTCATTCCATATAATAAAATACTGTGCTATCTTAAACTGGTGTTCTTTCTTTCTGTAACTGCATGCATAAAATGGACTTCAGCTACTGTAAATGCAGTTATTGCCTATTCCCTTTCTGTCAGGTGTTGCTGTGAATGGCTTGAATGAGCTGCAGCTCTAATACATGGTGTTAACTTTAATGTGTTGGAGAAAATTAAAAGCACTAATGTACAGGGAGAAAATGAATTTTTTAATTCTTGTCAGTAAGTTGTACCTTACTACTTCAGCCCTAATAGCTTGCCTTGCTCTGCAGTTAAAGGCAAGCTCTTTCACAGCACTGTGTGATAATGAAGATGTTGATGTTTGTGTGTGAATATCCCCAGGGACAGTATTACTTACAAAACCTGTGCCTAAGTGATAGGTTATGTTTCAAAGTAATTTTGAAAATGTTTCCTTGTCTTAAACTTAGAGTTTAGATATAACAGTGTTAGCTTAATTTAACTTTTGCCTTGCTGTAACTGAAATTTGGGCCTCATCCAAAGATCTGCTGGCTTGAGTTCAGTTGTGTTGTAAGGTTATTGACCTATTTGGCAGGCTGACTTGGAGCTTTCTTGTTGATGGTATGTGAGCAAATAATGGGGATGCAGCAGCAGCAGAGCTTACAACTGAGTCGCTAATTCCTTTTTTGCGTAGCTCAAATGTTGGTTTAGAATGTGGCTGTTCCTCCCTTCTGAAACTGCGTCATCTCTCGTGGAGTAGTAGCTCAAGGCTTCTACCCTAAGGTAACTGGAGCAGTGAAGACATGATTACAGGCCTGTCTGCCTGGGCAGGCTGCACTTTAATTTTCAGACTGTTTGTAATATCAAAGCATTTCTAATAGGTACTGTGCTGTTGTGATTCATGCTTAGTTTAGTAATTGACATGAAATGTAATGGCAAGCTATGAGTTAACCAGTAAACTATTGTGGATTATACTGCTCTCTAAGTGGGTGTTGCAGAAATTGAAAACAAATTTAAAACTGAATATGCATTGAAGATAGCTCTACCTACAGTTCAGTGGTACTTAAATATTTCTGCTTGAGAAAATTAGACAAAAGTTATATGTCACTTACAAAAAACAAAAAAAACAAACAAAAAAACCACACAAAAACAAACAAAACAAAACCAAAAAAACCCACAACTGGAAGAAAATGAGTTCTTAAAATAGATGTTGAATCTTAAAGGCTGCTAGGCCAAAATCTTGGCAAGCCATAAAGTGGAGCGAACTTGAAAGGAAACTGCCTTTAAAGAGTTGAGGCAGCAGTTATCAAATAGAGCTGACATACCTGTCTTCCAAGTGATTTTAGTTGCCAGAGCAGATTATTTTCTAATACTGGTTATGCAATCACAGTTTTTGTGCAACCCTTTTAGTGCAATTCTCTAAGCACTAAAAGCATCGTTCGGAAACTTTTTCAGAAGGATTCACTCAGATATGAGGTCTGCTCAATACAAGACAGAATATTTACAGCTCTTAGATTTGAACTGCCCTATTAATTTCTATGTGTTAATGTTGTATCTCAAGCTACCTGACTGCAGAGGATGCTTCACAGTCTGTAATAATGTTATTGAAGGCTGTGTGTTGTGTTACCCCCCCTTAAAAATTATTTCGGTGTACATATGGTGAAGATATGTTCACCTGAAAACTGAGACACTTTGTCTTGCTCTAGGCCAGGGTAATGTTGGGCCCTGTTGTTTCCACAGCTGAGAGGTCTGCAGTACTTGCATACCCTCCTAGAGCTCATAATCTGTCCTATTATGTTCCTATATTTACAATCCCATGGGAATTCTCTGAACTCAAAAAAAAGTCCAAATTTATATTCCCATAGGCCATTATTAAGAATTAAATTCATCTTTTTACCAAAATGTTTTCTTCTCCCCATTTGATATCCACTGGTTTAAAGCAATTTGTATCTCACTAATTGATTACATCAATGGCAAAGATGAAGAGGGATGCAAATCCCTAGCTAACAAGCTTTGCTGTGTTTGTTTTCTTGGACTATGCACTAGTAGTGCTGAGGTTTGTAGTGAGGAGTGAAGGAAGCAGCTGGGGGGATCTAGACAGTGAGAAGGCAATAATGCTCAGCTGAAAATGGTATCCTGTAAGGACCTTTCATCTGACAGGAATGTCAGTATGTGAAATTATTTGCACGGGTATGTGGCTGGTAGGAGCTGTGGCATCAGATCTGTTGCCTGAGTAATATTCTCTGAAATAGATTTCTTTCTGAGTGTTTTCTCTCTCTGATCACCACGTCACATGCAGCTCAATGCCACAGAGAGATGCTGAAGTAGGAGGTTGGAGCAGTGAGCAACTTGCTTGTTACATGAGACATGTTCAGACTGATACGTGCACTGTGGGGTTTGGAATATGGAAGTCAAAATGATGCAGTCTGGGTATTGGATCTGTTGCTACTTCTGTGTTGCCAAATAAGTAGTGGTCTCATTTATCATTGTAGCTGGGAAGGAGTTGTCTCGTTTCCTTCTAGTTCCAATTCATGCCTTCTGTTGTCATCTTTCCCGTTTGACCACTGTGGGCAATCTGTGCAAAAAAGGCATGGTAGGCATATGCTGCATGTTTATTTAAGGAGTGAAACTAATATAGAAATTTAGTATATAGGCAGAGAACAAAGGTGAATGCAGTAGTGAATGACTAGGGTAAGTAGTAGAAACTATTTGTAGCAAACTGCATAGTTGGAGTAATGTATTCTAATAGTGTAACAGTGTTAAAATTATGTTTTGAATTCTAGCCTCCTCAAGATCAATCCATTGGCTTCAGTTGACTGTCATTTAATGCTATTTAACACAGTTTATTTTTTTAATCAGCTTTTCAGCTTTCCAAGAAAAGTATAAATAATTTGTGTGTAGACCAAACAATCTTCTAAGTCTTGTCCCATTTTTACTCCAGTGTTCTTTTCCAGTATAAGTAGTTTTCTTCCTATAACAGTGTGTGCTGTTGTGGATCAGTGGTAGTATTCATCTCTTGATATCTATTTATATAAAATATATATTTAAATGTAAATATGTAATGTTTATTTATATTACCT
>JANHGN010004087.1:0-24284 GCA_024605025.1 Megaceryle maxima | reverse complement strand
GGCCGGGGCCGGGGTTTTGTTTCTCTTTTCATGCACCACTAAACTTTGGACTTTTTGTTTCTCAGAGAAGGGCTGAGAGCTGAGGAGACAAGAGGCCTCTGCGCCGCACGGGTCAGGGCAGAGCTCCCTCAGCTCGCCGGGGGGTGTGTACGATTCTTATTAAATATTATAATAGTAATTATTGTTATTTGAGGAGTCTGTGGGTGTTGGGCAACATGGTGCTGAACCCCCTCCATCCTCCCCCCTGCGAGGAGCTCGCCGGGCGGAACAAGGTGCCCCGATGCGTCCCATGCCACAGCAGGCAGAAGCCACAGCCACCGATGCTCGTGGGGTGCGTTCCTCCAGGACCCGAGGCTGTGGTGACATCCCTATCATCTCCAAGGGATGCTCTGCCCCTGTTCCCGTGGGATGCTGTGCCCCAGCCTTGGGAGATCCCGTGCCCTGGCAAGGGCAGTGAGAAGAGGGCAGGGCACAAGCAGGAGGGTGGGAGCAGCCAGAGGCTGCGTTCGCTGCCCCAGGGCAGTTTGGTTTCCTGGTGGAGCAGTGTCTGTGTCTGGGACAGGAGCGCAGAGCCCGGGGCAGGTCCCAGCTGGGTGTGTGAGTCTCACCAACTGCCTGGATTTTGTGCAGGGCTTTGAGCTGCTCGCTTTGCTCATCATTGGCTTTCTGCTGAGCCACGTCTCTGGGCCCAGCCTGGAGCTGGCAGCTGGCACCAACCTCGTGTGTCTGGGGGAACATGTTTCCCGGCTCCAGGGAGTGCCAGAGGAGGGTTCATGGGGCTCCCACCTCTGCCACATCTTTGCACCGGTGTCACTGAGCCAGGAATGTCTTGTGGGCCACATTTGAGCTTTTGCCCATTCAACAGAACGGCTGCTGCCAGCCTTGCACCCAAGCCGATGGTAAGGGTGATGCTGGGGTCTGCACCCCAGGACCCCCAGCTCATGTTGGGATGTGTTAGGCCCTGCCTCACGGGCCGGTACCTGCCCCGACCACTCGTCCCTGTGGGTATCCCCATGCCTGGCACAGCAGTGCCCAGCCCCGCGGTGAAGGGGCAGCTCTCGGGGCTGCTGGGGGGGGAATGCACTGCCCATGTGAATGCCCCACCCGTGTGAATGCAACACCCGCTCCGTCGGGGAACTGCCGGGAAATGTGTTACTGGGAACCAGCTGGAGGCAACAATATCCCTAAGCCCTGCGCGTCCCGGCGTTCCCAGCTGCCAGACGAAGGGCGAGGCCCATTTTCCCCCGACAATGCCCTTTTACCAGGGAGTTTATTTCTATTATAGCACCGGATAAAACAGAAAAGGGGACGGACGGGGTTGGAGCGGAGCAGCTGCCCTTGCCGACTCATTCACTGCTTTGTTGTGAGCTAAAAGGCTGGACTGGGGCTGAGACGCCGGCCGTGGTGCTCCCGAAAGCATGAGGGCCCCGCGGGGGGACTCTGCAGAGGGTCTGTCTGGGATCTGCCCCAGAAAATTCCCCCCTGGGTGGTCGGTGCAGAGAGTGGCACCTTATTGGGGCAGAGCCCTGGGACGCAGAGCTGCCGGAGGTCTCTGCTGAGCTGCACCCGCGTGCAGGGGACTGAGCTTTCCGATTTATTCCTTTTCTCCTCTGCAGTGACTTAGGTGATGGGGTTCAGCTCCAGCCCCAAGGCCGTGCTCCTGGATCCTACAGATGGTTGTGGTGTCAGAGCAATGCACCCCCTCTTTGCACTGACCTGTAACCCTGCTGGGGCAGGAGGAGAGAGAAGAGGGACACTGAGCCTGTGCCCCCCAAAGCCACCCCCCCGACAGAGAGCTGGTGGGCACAGAAAGGCCCCGTGGCTGTGCCAGTCCCCAGTAGCTGGCAGCAGCCACTGCTGGGGAGGGCTGGGGGCTGCAGCAGGGCTGGGGTGCAGGGTCCATGCTGCCTTTTGAAGCAGAGACAGACAAAAGACAAAGCCTGTCTTGATATTTACAGCACGTGCAGCAGGAGCGTGGGGCCTGTGGGGCTGCAGGACAGATGGTGAGGGGAACAAAGGGGGAGGCAGGATGGGAGCTGAACAGTTTGGGAATTTCCCCCCAGGCCCAGACACTGCTGGGGAGTGGGACCACCTTTCCTCAGCGGTCCCCCCAAGATGTTTGTTCCCTTTGGTAGTGACTGAGCCTCATCAGCTGCTTTAGCTCCTGGGCTACACACCCCAGAATCCTGAGCACCACAATCTCAGCTCCATGTTACTGCTGACATGGAGCTGCCTGAGTGGGACGCTCCTGTTCCTCCAAGCCTAAGCCTGCTCCTCTGAAACGGGACCGCTGCTCGTCCCCAGTCAATGCCAGGAAGACCAGGGGTCCTGGCGATCTCCAGCGCCGACGTGCCGGGCACCTCCCCAGCATCTTTTCCTGCTGCCTTTGCAGTTTTCTTATCTCTTCCCAGCAACGTTGCAGCTGCCATGGGCCAAATTCAAGCAGCTTATTAATAGTCAACTTTTATTGCTCGTCACATTGCGAGCACGTCTGCAGATGGCCAGGCGTGGTGGTGGCAGACGTGACCTGGCCACCAATCCTTTTGTCTTCGCAACTCCTCCACTCAGTGAAGGTTTTAGGTTAAGTCCGAGAAGAATTGAGCAAAGGGAAGCGCTGAAGGACGTGACGCCGGGTTACATTTCCCAGGGCTGTGACTCAGGCTGGCTCTGCAGACGCTTGAATGTCGCAACCAAAGCCGTGCCTGGAGCTCACGTCCCCTTACTGGGAGGTGCTGCCCACCCTGGACGCCTCCAGCCACGCTGGGGTCAAACCCCTTGCCCTCTGCCTCGCTGCTTTCGTGTGTACTCTGTGAAAGGAAAATATTTGGAGGGGTGGGTGTTTTTAAACAGAAATCCTGCACTTCCTGAGGAAACATCCCCCTGAAGAGATGTTTGCAAACAGTCTGGGAAGCGTTTGAGCTGAGGGATGCTGCAAACGGGGGGGAAAAATGAGGGTGGGGGAAAGAGAATCTGGGGGAAGAGACTGGAAAGAAGTGGAGATAAAATCTGGGGGGTTTCAGGGGGACTCTGGAGAAATCCTGACACTCCCCATGGGGCACCCCGTGGGAGCTGCTGGGTTTTATGGGCTCGTGCAGGGACAGCCCCCGGGTGGGTGCCCAGGTCCAAGGCCCACGGCCCGAGTCCCTCTGTGGCCAGGGTGGGGGGCAGCGGGTCTGGCTGGGCAACAGGGTGTCTCTGACATCCCACCCCAGGAGAGTCCTTGGGGAAGCCCCCCGTCCAAAGGTGACTTTGCGGGGGGGTGGCTGCAGCTGCCAGTACCTCCTGCAGCAGCCCCACAAAGCCGCTGTGCCCAGGACGCACCTCCAAGGGGGCCGGGGAGCTATTTTTTTGGTTGGTTTGGGTTTTTCCCCTCCTTTATGCTTCTCTGTGGATCTGGACAAAGCCCTGGACTCCCCCCTCCCCCTTCTCAGTGGGATAGAGGCTGCTGGGGCCCCCCGGACCCGCAACTCCTCCCAGCAACAGGAGGAGGAAGGGGAGGAGGAGGAAGGGGATAGGGAGGGGGGACCAAGCCCCCATCTCTGCTGCTCCCCCCACAACAAGGCAGCGATTGGGCATCCGCGGGCTCGCCCAGGGCCAATGAGGTCTCCTTTTTATTTTGTGGGTTGTTTTTTGGGAAGGGGGAGAAGCAGGGCAGTGGGTTACGGTGACCCACTGACCCCCTGCCCCATCACCTCCCCCCCTCCAGGAGGCAGAGCCCTTGCCCCAGCTGGTGTAAATCTGCAATCCCAGTGAATTTAACTGGATAAAGCAGCTGCTGGAAGGAGCGTTGGGTGGCTGCTTCTCCTGGGCTTCGCTCTTCTGCTGCCAGACCCCCTGTCAGGCTCCCCTCGAGGTGATGGGCTGAGGGTCACCCTACAGCCACCCCCTGAACCTCCAGCCCCTTTGGCTCCCACAGCCTGGTGTTGATCTGGGGAGGAGTGGGGATGCTCTGAGGCCAAGACCTCACCCAGGAGCGAGGAGCCGTGTGTAGTGGTGCCTGGGCATGGGGAGCGGGGCAAGCTCCTCTCCGTGGGAGTTATTCTATTGGCTTTTTAAAGCCTCTTCCTTCTTAGCCGTTAAAAATGAACGGGCTGAAGATGGGAGAACATGAAAGCATCTGGAAAATAACTCCCAGAAGTAGCGTGCCCGTGGCACCGCCGTCCCTTCCTCTCTCAACCGCCGCTCTTCCCTGCGGTGTTTTCCTTCTGTAAACCTCCTCGCACAGAACGCATCTGGGAAGTGCTAGAGCAGCAGCTCCTCGGTGTGGGGAAGGTGGTGTAAGGGCCCTGTCGTGTCTGGTACAACCACTAGACGGCAAATCCAGCCCGGGTTGTGGTCTGCAGGAAGATCTGGGCTGTGAGAGGGGAGGTCAGAGCAGCTCAGATGCTCAGCCCCTGTCCTCTGCGTTCGGGATGCCTCAGACACGTTTTGCTGCGGTTACAGAAAGGGCTTTATTCGTCGGTATGATCTCTACGGTTCATGCGTCGGCGATAGAACAGCTTTTTGGGGTTTTGTTGCTCTAGTCGTAGCGTGCGGCTTAAATGCAGAGGGTCGGGGTGACCTCGTTGGCTTTGCGGGGCATTGCCAAAGCTCAGCTGCCCCTGTGGTTCTCAAACTGCAGCGTCCAAGGAACCAACTTGGGTGGTTTTGGTGAATTCAAATGTGCTGCTGATGAGCATATCATTGTGATTGGGGGTGGTTTGGTTTGGTTTTTAAATGGGAGACCCCAATTGCCTGGAGGCAGCTCCAAGCAAGTGTGGTTGGTGGGGTGGAGCTGAACAGGAGCTCCCCAGGCAGCCAGGGATGATGGCAGCAGGAACTGCCCTATCCCTCACCCCTAGTCCTGTCCTGATCCAGTGGTCTGGGAGGAAGATGTGAGACCCCTCCTCAGCCATGGTCTGCAAACAGGTTCTTTCTCAGGCTGTTTCTCTCTAACCTCAGGAGCTCGATCTCCTTTATCTCTGGGGCAGGAGGCTGATGGAAGGGGGGAGAAAAATGGAATGGGAAGAAGGGATTTGCCTTTCCCCATCCTAGACTGAGGGATGCTGTCAGCCAGGAAATCTTTAACCCTTTACTCATGTGGCTCCCAGTCTCCCAGATGCTCCTCCCAGTGACTGCTGATGCCTGGCCCAGGGTAAGTCATTTAGGATGTGCTGTCTCTGCAGGACCCACCCCTGAACCCCTCCCCACTGGGGTCGGATGCTCAGTGCCATATTTCAGAGGTGGGATGAACCCTTCCCCATCCCCACTGCATCCCACCCAAAGGAAGGGAGAAGGTGAACAGGGGGTGGCTGTGGTGGGGCCGGAGTGGGGAATGGTGCTGGGATCCATCCCACCCCGCGTGGCTGGGAAGAAGGAGTGTTTGGGGAAGAACGGCTCCTGCCCGCCCGCTCGGGCTGCTGTTGGAGCACCCTCGTTGTGCTATCGCGGAAGCCAAGTCAAACTGTCAAGCTGCGTTAGAAGGGGAGTGGCTGTCTCCCCAGGAAGAGGGGAGCCAAGTCCTGAGGATGGGATGGGTGCCGGGCTAGATCTCGATGATGGTGGCACGCCGCAGGCACAGCGGAGCGTCCGGGGGCACCGCGTTTCGCTTGATCTCGTTGCCATCGAGCCGCAGGACCTGGAGCCTGGAGTAGTTCATGACGTCCACCACGGTGCAGAAGCTGCTGATGGAGAACTCTGCGGAGAGGAGACGAGGTGGAGAGATGAGTTCTAACCTTCATGATGGGACTGATCTCGGGGAGCGATGTGGGAAATGTCAAGGAGGGGGCTGCACTGGAGATGAGTGTGAAGGTACCGACCTCTGAGAGATGGTTTATGTGAAGGTGGGCAGGAAACAATTGCAAACACCCCTAAATCACCAGTTCCTGAAGATTTGGGCTCAGCGCCCTCTGCTCTTAAGCTAAAAGTGTAACTGGTGCTCCCAGCTGCAGGCAGAAGGGAGAAAGGTAGGTGGAGGCAGAGGAAAAACATTGGTTTTTATCAGGAATTGCCTCTGCAGCCTCTCTTGTGAAGCTTCACACGCTGCAACCTCCAGCCCATGATCATGGCACCACCCAGGCAGCGTGTCCAGGAGGGGGGACATCCCTGTCCCACTCCCATCCCCCCCCTACTCATTTGCCACCCGCTGCTGCCAGCACCAGGCAGGGAAACTCCGGCCCTGGGCTGGGTTTGGAAGGAGAAAATGGAACAAACTCTAAAAATTGTGTGCAGGATCTGGGAGAGAAGCGACCGACTAGATGGCAGCAAAGCTCCAGGCCGGGCTGCTGCTGGGGAAGGCAGTGGGGTGCTGGGGGACACCCGAGCCCACAGACAGGGGGGGCTTGGGGGGTCTGCAAGCCCTGGCATGTTCGAGGAGGCAAAGGAGGGCCTCCTGGGTGGCCAGAGGAGCACAACCCTGGCCCTGCTGTGCCACAGGGTGGGATGTGCCCCCTGAAGAGGTGGGTGCTGCACGTCTGGACCTGCAGCCCCTCGCTCCTGGGGATGCTTTAAAGGTCATCAGCAAAACCTGCAGCTGGAGGAAAAGCTGCGGTAGAGCCCGAGACGGCTCCGCGGTGGTTTGGTGGCATTTGTGGGCAGACGTTAACGGCTGCAGATTTTGAAAGCAAACATTTGGGAATCTGTTCTTGTTTTTGTGTTTCTGTCGGTTCCCCGGTGCGGGGTTGTGTGTTTCCTCTGCAATAGCTGGTGGCTGCACCAACACATCCCTGTCCTCATCCCAACACATCCCCATCCTCATCCCAGGCTTGTCAGGAGCTCCGGCACCACTCCAGGAGGGTCTTGCTCTCGGGTGAGAGGATCAAGCCTGGATTTTTCCAGGAGATTACTTGGTTTGGGTTTCTTTTCTAGCTTATTTTTATAAATAGCAGCCCCAGAACAATCTGTTCCTTTTATTTATTTGTGTATTAAGTGGAGTGAATTTTAGTCCTGGCAGAAGATGCTGCATTGATGGCTCTAATAACCAAGAGTTCCTGTCTGTCCAAGTCCCATCAAGAACATCTCTCAGCTGCAGACCACAATCCTTGGCCGGGGGGGGCTCTGGGGCCATGGGCTGTGCCTGGGCTCTGCCAGTGCCCTGTGGGCCAGGGAGGGAGATGGGCAGAAGGGGCTGGAGAAAGGGGCTGCGCTGGCCCTGAGCGCTGCAGACCCTTGGCCACCACAGGATATGTCCCTGTCCCCTGCCTTAGCGCTGGCCAGGGCGATGTGTGTTCCCCAGTGCAGTGACTGGGGAACAGTCTGGGACCCCCCATCCTGTGTGCAATGCCAGGCTAAAGCCAGAGTCCCCTCCCCAGGTTGTGCATCAGCTTCTACCTACAGCTGGTTTCTGGCACCTCTGACCTGAAGATGCTCTGGCTCCTGCTCAAGGCTCAGGAAAACCAGCGTGACGGCTCCGTGGATCACACAGGAGCATTCAGAGGTGTCCCACTGCGCCAGGACAGACCCCGTTCCTGCTTTGCTGAGGGCCACCTAGAAGTGTCCCAGACTCCAGCTTCCAGCTCCAACCATTGCCCCAGGGAGTCCCACTGGGAGGCACAGGTTCTGTGTCCCCCCACCACCCCTCTGTGGCACCCCCGCCCCCTGCTTCCCTGAGGACAGGTCTCTGCTCACCGTTGATTTGGTTCCCTTGCAGGTAGAGGTTCTCAAGGTTGGTGCTGACCCGGGGGATCTTCTGGAGCCTGTTGTAAGAGAGGTCCAGCTCGAGGATGCTGCTGCTGTTGAAAGTGTTGCTGGAGAGACCTTGATTTGTCAGGCTGTTGTGTGACATCCGTACATAGAGCAGCTTGGGGGACACCTTGAAATAGTCATCAGGGATGGCGTTGATGTAGTTGTACTCTAGGTAGAGCTGTTCCAAAGCCATTGGGAGCCCATCAGGGACCCTCCTGAGGTGGTTGTAGCTCAGATCAGCAAGGATCAAGGACCTGAGCCCTTTGAGGGATGCTCCTATCTCAAAAATGTAGTTGTGGCTGAGGTACAGGGCTGTGAGGTTCTCCAGACCCTCCAGAGCATTGGAGGGGACCTTGGAGATCTGATTGTAAGACAAATGGAGCTCTCTCAGGGATCGGGGCAAGGGGCTGGGCATCTTGGTTAGGTTGTTGTTGTTCATGTACAACCTCTCCAGGCTTTTGAGCTTGGCAAAGACCCTCTTGCCCATCTTCTCACTGGTGATCTGGTTGTTGTGCAGCGCGAGCCATTCCAGCTCCGTGGCATTGTCAAAAGCCCCCTCTTGGATGGTGGTGATCTGGTTGTTCTGGAAGTAGACGTATTTCATGCGGGAAGGCACGAAGGGCAGGTACCTCAGGTTGCGGGTGTCGCAGTACATGGCTGACGAGAAGTTCGGGGGGCAGTCGCACTCTTGGGGACACTGCCAGGAAGAGGCTTGCTGAGGCTCAGGGCCAGGTTCCGCCTCTGTCTCCGGAGCCGGGAGGTAGGAGTACACGTAAGGGGTGTTCTCATCCTCGTAGTAGGGCATGTAGTTGTAGGAGGACATACGGGACTGCCGCATGTAGTACTGTAACCAAGCCATGTCTTCTTCTTCATTGTACTGGCCCAGGGAGGCTCCGCAGAGCCCCGTGATGATCAGGATCGTGGCCCAACACATGCTGCTGATGCTGGAGGGACCTGAGTAGGGGGCAGAAACGGGGGAAACCATCATCAGTGGTGTAAGGGCGAGAGGCTGATGAGCTGGGAGCCCAGTGGGGCTGGATGTGGCCACAGCCCTGCATGGGGCCGGTGACTCTTGGTAGCAGAGCTGAAGAGCCAGGGGACCCGAGTGAATCCTACCCCAGAAAATGTGGCTGTAGATACATCCCCTGGTACCTGACCCTTCCCTCTTTTCACCTCAGGCCTGCTAGAAGCCTCCATCCCAGTGGATATTTGCTTGCAAAGTCTTTACCTATGGGTATTTCTGTTACAGCTGAGCAGAAGACAGAGATTTGGGGCACGTGGTCCAAATTTGCACAAGGTCATGTGGTTCTGCTCTGAGGTGCCCAGGATCCACCTGTGCTGGCTCTACACAGGAGGGAGGAGAAGGACTTGGCCACACTGTGGCCAAGCAGAGGAGAGCAGTAGCTGTGAGCACAGGCTGCTGGAGCTCCAGGCGTGTTGTGGTGCAGCTGTATTTGTGCTATGCTCACTGGTGACATGATTCTCTGTGGGTTTCATCCTGTTCTCCCTTCCCCAACCCCCCCAGAAACGCAGGGTGTTCACACTGCTCAGGACTGATGGAAATCCTGGTAAACAAGTTCTGCCTTATTTTTTGAAATGAAACCATTTTCAAGCTTAGTTTTTCATGAGCTCAGCCCCAACATGGAAAGGGGCAGCATCTGCCAGCCCCTTGAGGTCAGAGTGACCAGGGAGAGAAGGAGCCATCCAGAGCTGCTGCTTGGACCCTGCTTGGGGACCTTGGCCTGCTGAGGGCTGGCATCAGAATTGAGCAGGGCTGAGGGCTCAGAGCAAGGCAGACCCGTCCCCAGGTCCCTTGGCTTGGCGTGGGCTTCGCAGCCACCCCATGCTGTGCCCTGGGCCCCACCGTGGCCGTGATGGCAGCAGGGCTCCAGCTCTGTCCTTCATCCAGACTCCTCATCTCAGGGCTCAAGGAGCTCACAGAGCAGCCTGGAGCGAGGCGGCTTGAAATGCCTCCAGGAAATCTGCAGGGCCGTGTGTTTTGGAGCGGGGAGAGGAGTCGCTCCCGCCCGCTGGCTCCTACCTACGTGGCTGGGAGCACAGAGCTGTGGGGCTGCCGCTGCATCACTGCCAGCTCCGCTCCGGCAGCCGCGGTGTGGGCAAGGTGAGAGCATGGGCTGGTGGCCATCCTTGCCGTGGGGTTGCCCGAGGCCACGTCCCCACCCTGCAGCGAGGAGGGATCTCGCCCGGTGGACAAAGAGGGCACAGTTTGGCTGCCCTGCCACCGAGGCACCCTGTCAGGCTGGAAGAAACAAGGGATTGAGAGGGCAAGGGGCAGTCATGGCTCCATCCCCTTCTCCTTCTCTCCCCCTTACCCTCTGCGTGCTCATGCAACCAAGGGGCAGAGGAGATGTGGCCCTCTGGGATGCTGGGGGAGATTGGCAGTCACAGAGGAGTTTCTCCTGCTCCAGGGCACTCTGCCTGCTGAAATACCAGAGCTGCCCAGCTCTGCACAGGGCTTCTCCAGCCATGCAGAGCTGCTGGCAGCCCCTTCCCAAGGGGCCCCTCTGTGTGGGGCAGGAGCGATCTGTGGGGTCCCTCCACCTTTCCCAGTGTCCCCCTTTGATATACTGGTAACACCAGTCCGCAGCAGACATTGTTACTCCTTGCTTCATGTCCAGGTTGGTTCTCCCCTCCCTGGTGGGCTTTAGCCCTGGTTTTGGGGTGGGATGTGAGCAGACTGTGCTAGCCACAAGATCCATGTCATCTGCTGGTGCCCACGCTTATGTTCCAGAGGCTGCTTGGCTAATGGGGTCAGCTCCTCACCCTGAGAGGAAGCAGGTTTTGGAGCAAGGGGCTTCATGGTCTGTGGTCAACCGTGGACTCAGCCCATTGCTGCTGTGCCAGGCATGAAACCAGCTCCCCCTTCCCTGGCAGAACTGGGATGGGCAGTGAGCAGGCACCTGGGTGTCGATGGCTGTAGGTGTCAAGCTCCTGGCCAAGTGGGCAAGGAGCTGCACGAGGGGCAAGAGACATGGCTAGAAGGAGAGGGTTCCCCCACCACAGTGGCTCAGGACTGCTGGCATTTGGGTGGTGCCACCCATGTCGCTGGCACGCGCTTTGCGTGGCAGCCACCCGCCTGCTGAGGCAAGGGTATGGAAATCAGGCTTAAAAAAAAGAAAAAGGGAAAAGAAAATAATAATAAATATAGAGAAGGACTTACCAAGCTATGAGCCTCCTTTCCAAAGCCTCGCTGCTCTTCGCCTGGATCTCCCGTCTGTCAAGCAGCATGTGAGTGCCTCTCCCGGTTTGCAAAGCCTGGTGCCCGCCCTAGATCCCAGATCAAATATTGTGCTTGCAGGTCACGGGCTCAGCAGGTTTTTTTTGGGGAGTGACCTCCCAGCAGCAGCCGGTTTGCAGGAGAGACTGAAGAGACCCTAAAGCTGCCTGGCGTTATAAATAACCTGCTTTTTCTTTCCTCCCTCTCTCTCTCTCTCTCTCTCTCTCTCTCGTCTTTTCTCATAGGAGTGTTGGCACTTTTCAGGCTCTCTCTGTTTAACGAGTTAGTGGAATTGGGGATGTTGTTTTTAAAAGGGCTGTTGTTAGGTCTCCTGTGTTTCTCATCAGGAAGTGATGAGGAGGCCTCTGGCCAGATTAAAAACTATCTGATTTTTGAGGTGCTGAGAATGATGAAGATGATTCTTAGGGAGACCCAAGGAAGTATCTTTAACTTTTGCAGTACCAAGGGAAGAGCCGTTAGTGCCTCCTCCGACTGCAGCCTGGGCTGCTTCGCCAGGAAGCCTCAGTTTATCCAGCCCTGCTCTGCAATATTTAGGATAAACATTTCCATGAATGATAAGGCTGCAGCATCCAAGGTAAATAATTTGCCTACCAAAGGGCGACTGTGACAGCAGGAATTTGTCTTCAACTTGACAGGAGAGAGATGCCAAGCTGGCATTTCTGCAGGCTGTGCCCATCCTCACGTGATGGGGGGTCCCCACTCCCCGAGGATGACCTGGGGTGAACAGAGGGAGACAGGGCAGAGTGGGTGCTGACGGTGACCCTTGGTTGGGCAGAGACAAGAGAGCTTGCAGCTCTCCCTGCCACAAGGCTCAGCTGTGTCCTGGCAGGGTCCTGCAAAGTGGGGGGGGTGTGTGGGCACTGCCATCGCCCCCCCCAGTCCTCATCCTGGCTCTCTATGCCCTGCAGCTTTGGAGACAGATCTTCCAGGGAGCATTTCCTCCAGTGAGGAAAGGAAAGGAGGAGCCCTGACCGCCCATCGCCATCCCGTGCCCAGCTCCAGCAGCACGCCCGGGTCCTCCCAGGAGCCTGGAATTACTTAGTGAAGCTCAGCAGGTGCCAGACTCCCTCTGGGCTCAATTTCTCCTTGCTTTCCATTGAAATTTCCCAGCCAAAACATCCTCTTTCCCTGGGGAGCCTCGCAAAGATCCTTATCTCTCCAGAGGTCCTCGTTGTAAGGAGGAGTGGTTGGCTGCTGAGGGACATGCTGTACAGTGGGGACTTTGCCAGAAAGTCGGTCTACTTGGGAAGGAAAAGTGTCCCTGGAAAGCACTGCAGCACGGAGCTGGGATGTGCAGGGAGAGAGGATTCAGAGAAAGCCTTGCCTTTGAGCAGGGCAAGGACAGGGGGGTTGTGCTGCCTGAAGGGAGGTAAAACCTTTGTGGAGTGGGGTGGGGGCTTTCATTTGGCTGGCAGCACCTCTGCTTGCCCATCGAGCGTTGCTTGCAGCGGTGTGGGGTGGCTGGAGAAGGGATCTCACCATGGGCTAGGAGGTGGTTTGAGGCTCTGGGCTGATGTGCAGAATGACCCTGCTTGGAGGGATCTGTTCCTGCTGCCAGGGAGCTCTGTTCCAGGGAGAATGGTGGGGAGGGTAGTGGCAGCCAGTAACATCTGCTGCTCGGCGCTTGGATGGTGTCAACTGACGTCACATCTCTGGCAGCTCAGGGTGTCCTGGTGGCCAACAGCTCGGAGGCATTCTCAGGGCTTGGATGTTTCTCTGGAAAAGGGAATTGTCCCCAGCTTCATTAGATAAGGAGTGTGGCCTCCCCATCTTCTGGAAGTTTAAAATATTCATGACCTAGAACATACACCCTTTGTGGGAAGGCCATCCCACAGCACCCACGGGGGTCCAGCACCAGCTGTGGGTGCTGGGGGCCAATGGTTCCCTGGGGGATGCTGAGGAGCCCTCCTCACATGAGCTGGCTCTGAAAGGCTCCATTCCCACCGCCACGTCCTCTTTTTGCAGCCAAACCCAGAAAACAGCAACATCCCCAAAGTCAGTTTGTGTTTTCCCCGCAGTCACCAGGACTTTCTGATGAATCTCATCCTGACCAGTTTAGAACTACCTTGGGGAAGGGAAAGTTTACCATCTAAAGAACCACTTATGTCTTTTTGTTTCTTCATCCAGCCTCAAAATCCCATGCTCCAGCTGTCCAGCATCTCCCAAGGTCCTAGCAGCGCTCTCTTGCTTGGTCCATTTGCCGGGCTGAGGTGAGTGTTGGTAACACCTCAATCTACTGCTCGCTTCAGACCAGTGCAAACAGCTCCTCTCAGTTCCCATGTGACCTCCATAAAACTCTTTCACTGTCTCCTCCTACAAACCCCTCTTCACTGTCATGGATGGTTCAAAGCAAGCCCTGAGCTGGTGACAGGAGCTGGGAACACGTTGTCCCGCTTGCGCCAGGGCAATGGTCCCTATCACTGCATAATCTCATCCGGAGCCGTTCCGCCAACGGTCGCAGTCTGCATCTCATCAGGGCCAGCCAGATGCCTGTATCAGTTTGCTTTGGTTTTCTAAACCAAGCCGATGTGAACAGTGTCTATTTTGGTTGGGTTCTTTCCAGTTGTTTTGATCAAATGCTCTTGAGCTTTGTATTTGAAACCACTGAATCTGGCCGGAGTTTGCCCTTAATTTGCGAATCCTGCGCTTGGAGCCGGGAGCGCCGCATCCTCCGCGGATGGATGCGGGTTTGTCAGGATGCTTTTGGCACAGGGACCAACTGCTTCACGGCGTAACAGAGAAACAAAATTGTGATGCTCCTGCTAAAGGCTAAAGCTCTTTCTGCCTGGATGAAAGGAGAACTGTTCAACCTACTGTGGGCATCCAAAGCCAGCCGCTGTCAGAAGCGCAGCTACTTCTGAGCAGCTTCCCTTTTTACTCATGGAAATGTTATTTCTGCCTCTTCCACATTTCCAAGAAGTTTCAGCTCAGCTGGAGCTGTTGGCTGTTCTGTCCTCCCACTCACACTATTTTCTTTAATTTCCACAGCCCTCTGCATCCTGGGAGGGGGTTACTGGTCCCACTGGGCTCAGAGTGCTTGAAGACAGAGCTGCCTGTGTAGCAATCTCATCATGCCCTGCCCTGGCTGGTCCTGTAGATCCCCTCCTAGACCTTGTCTTTAAAGGGTAAAGGTCCAAGCTGCTCTTTTCAGGGACTCCAGTGACCAAAGTGCAAACAGGAGCCAAGGAGACCTTGTCCCTTGGAATCTCCAGCCTTGCTCGGGCAGAGTGGGTAGAAACATGTGGGGAAAAGCCCAGGTGGTGGAGAGACCCATGAGACCATGATGCAGAGCCCCTTCTTTACATCAGGCCTCCTGACAAGGTTCATGCTACAAACACCTGAGCAGAAAGGCCCTGGAGCTGGTGCCTGGAGGTCTGTGGCTCCCAGGTTTGCATGGTCTTTTTGGATGTTTGCAAACCAAACATCCTCTTCCTCACTCATCCTGGCTCTTTCCAGCCTTTCTAAAATGCAGAGAGACCTTTTGTGTGGGCACTGGCATTGAGTGCCCTTCTCCAGGTACCTCCCCAATGCCCCATCCCTATGTGCTGTGCAGGGAACACTCTCCTTCCTCTAACTGTGTCCCAGAGGGAGAGCACTGGTGTCTGTGGGGTGACTTGGGCTCCCTGGAGCCTGTGGGAGCAGCTCTGTGGCTTTCAGAGCAGTTGTCATCGGCCACAAGATGAGCAGGCAGGGAAACTGGGTCCTGAGGGAGTGCAGGCAGCAGGCGAGAGGGAGTAGGGATCATCCTGTCCCTTTGGGCTCAGCCTCAGCCGAACCGGGTGGAGGAACCACGCTCAACATCTGGCAAATGTCTGCAGCAGGCAGCGCAGTCTCCTGTCCAGAAACACGAAGGGCAGGGTGGCAGGGCAGGGTGGCAGAGCAGGACGAACCCGCCTTCGGCCTCCCCTCTCACCCCAGCCTCCCTTTTCCCTTTATTTTTTTCTTTTTAGCGATACATTCTTCAGCACAGCCAACATTCTTGAACCGAGATTTGAGGCAATCTGGAGGGAGTCAGTCACCCGGAGACAACACGACTGCCGAGCAAGCCCTGGAGCTCTGCTGGAAACTCTGGCTCGGGTGCAGGGTGTCAGGGCGATGCTCTCGCTGTGGCTGCTGTGTGTCATCATCCGATGCTCCCGGGGTTCCTGGGGTCACCCAATTTCCATAGGACGTGCTTCAAAGCTCCCCTTGAGTGTAGTGAGCTGCAAGAGCTCAGCCCCGGCTTTCCCTGGCTGGAAATGAGAAGCCCGGCAGCCCTGGCTGGGAATCTTCACCCGCTGTCTGCTCCTCTCCCTCCTGTGGGACACCCGGCGTTGTGAAATCGGTAGCCAGCTGCAGCCCCGCTCGCTCGGTCGTGTCCCAGCTGCTCCCTGCCACGGGGCTCTGAAACAGAGCCTGCACCAGAGACGTCCCTTGACACCAAAAATAAGGGGGTTGCCAGCTCCCAGCCACCACCTCTGTCCCCTGGACGTGTCACATGGAGCTGGTGCCACCCCAAAGTGACAACCACCTTTGCACTGTGCAGAGCAGCCCCGTCCCCCTGTCCTCACTCATCTATCCCAGCGTGGTCCAGCAGTGAGCAGGGCCAGGCTGTGCAGTAGCCACAAGCGGCTCTTGTTTGCTTCCAGATCTCTTGGGGGGTGCGTGGGGGAGGGAGAGCAAACCCCAAATTGCCCCTTACCCTCCCCAGCCTCTGTCTTGGCGCAGCCAAGCACTGGGAAATGCTGGTTTGGCTGGGGAGGCCTTTGCCCCATCCCACTGTAATTACAGGCTGGACTGGGGCTCTGGAGCCTCATGTAATAACTCCCTGGTCTCTTGGGGTCTGTGGGTTATTATGGGGCGGACTCAACCCTCCCAGCACCCAGACCCAGGAATGTCCCTGCAGCCTGTCCCACAGCTCCCAGCCCCAGGGACATGACTCTGGGTACCCTGTGGCTCAGTGCTGTGCTCTGAGTCCCTCCCTGCAAACCTGAGACACACGATTTCTGAAATCTCTGTCTACAGGCTCCAGTGTCCCTCCTCTTGCAGCATGGCTGGTGCCCTGGGCTGTCCTGGGAGAGGACATCTCAGCACAAAGAGGGTCAGAGCTTATTACAACCAGTGTAAAAATGTGTTTGAAAAGGTTAAGTGCTTAATTTGGAACAGAGCTGGAAACTATGAAGTGTTTCCTCACCCCGTCGCTCCCTCGCCTGTCCCTGGACGTGTACTCTACACTGCTAACATCCCCATGGCTAGCGGAGCCTGGCTAGGAGCACGCAGCGAAATACCTTTGAGAGCCTCTGAGTTTTGCAGAGGAGCCGGGAGAGCAGTTTGCACAAGATTAGCCAAGTGCAAAGCCACTCAGGAGGACAGCAAGGGAACCGCCGGCAGCAAAGATCACCAAGTCCTGTCAGCTGCCACAGGCTCTGCTGCTGCTGTGATTTATTGCCTGCGCCCGGGCTGGTGATGCAGATGTTTGCCCACGGCTGTGTGGGTATCACGTAGTGTCAGGACCAAACCTGGCGGGATGCTGACATCTTCTCAGCCCCGTTTACGGGCTGGCTGCGCCCCAAGCTGCACCAGCACGGCACAGGAGCTGCCCCTGCTCCCCAGGGTGATGGGCATCCAAACTTGGAGCCCCTGAACTCATCCCTCACAGGGCAGAGCAGCTCTGCTGGAGTGTGGCAGCAGCTCCCTGCCCCTCGCTGGACCATAGGAGGAGACAGGGGCATGGGAATCCTCAGGACATTTGCTGGTGGTGGTTGCTCTGTGCTTCGAGGCTGAGCAAAGAGTCCTGCTGGGACACATCTGCTTCTCTCTCTCCCCACCACAGCATCGAGGTAGCTCTGAAGGCTGCCAGGCACTGGCTGTAGCTGTCCAAGGAGCAGAAGGAAAAAATGCAGCATTTCCTTGTTCCGAACCTTCACTTCAGGTTTTCAAAGGCCCTTTGAACGCTTGGCTCCTCTCTGAAGACTCCCAGCTCTCCTGAACAAACAGCAAGAGGGAACAGGTTCATTCCAGCCCATTGACTGAGGCTCCTGGATGGGGAAAATCTCATGTCATGTTTCCTACAAGCAGGGAGCCTTGGAGCCCTCTTGCAAAGCTCTGAGCCCAAGAGATGTGTCTCTGCTTGTCCCCAAGTCTGTCCCCAACCCTGTCCCCCAGCCCCAGGTCGCTCCTCTCCAGCTTTGAATTCTCAATGCAGATCTTCTCCTCCTCTGAGATGAGCTTGGTACCCAAACCTCCCTGCAGACACCCTGGGAGCTGAATATAAACCCATTAATAAATTATAACCGGGAGTCAGGGCTGCATCAGGCAACAAACAGGTCCTGGAGCACGGAGCTGCGCTGCTGGGGGTCCCTCCCAGCTCAGCAGGGACTGTGGGAGAGAAACAAGATGAATGTCCCCTGTCCCCGGGTGGCTTTAAAAGCACCCTTCTCTCATTGCTGTTAAATGATGCCAGTGCTCTTAAAGTGCCCAGCCTCCTAAACCTGCTCCCCCCGTTAGTGAAACGCAGCCAGCTCTGGGGTGGGGGCAGCAGGAGGGGAAGGCAGGGACTTGATCTGCCCCGACCTTGCCCTCTGCAGCTGGGTGCATCTCCACAGCCCTGTGATGGGCACCTGAGCTTGGCTGTCCCACAACTTGCTCAGCCCTTCCCTGGTGCCCCATGGTTCCCCCCAGCTCTGGGAAGGTCACGGTGCCACACTCCCCTCCCAAATGGTGCACAGGCTGTTTGTCTCTCTAAAGCATCCAAAATATGAAAAAGAAAAAAAATAAAAAAGCAAAGCGAAACATCAGCTGCCTGGGAAACCCATCAGTGCTCCTGCCACCTGGCTTCCCGCACCAGCAAACAAATCAAAACGTCCCGCTGCCCGGAGCCTCTTCGCCCTGGCATCGTTTTGCCCAGAGCAGAGCTCAGCCCTGCCAGGGGCCACTGCGGCGAACCTCTGCCCTGGCTCCCAGCGCCGTGCTCGGGCCTTCTTCCGAGCTGCAAACACTCCTCCAGATTAAAGGCAGGCATGCTTTTCTTTTTTTTTCTTTTTTTTTTCCTTTTTTTTTTAAAAAAAAAAGAGCTTTGGAGATAAACAGGAGCAAGAAGCAGGGCGTGGGCGTTCACTGCTTTTGCTGCTCTTCAGCTGAATTGAGTTGTTTTGGGAGAAACTTGGGGTCCTGGCAGCGCCTTCGCAATTTGAGGAGATAAAAAGAGCATCTAGAAGGAGGTGGCATTGGAGGGGCAGGACCGTCTCCTTGGGCTGAGGTGGCAATGCCCCTCTCTGACACGCCCCAGGGCTCTGGGGTGTGTCCCTTGTGCCCTGTCCACCTCTCCCACCCGGAGAGTGGGCGCTGGGATGTGGATAATCCCCTGGGCACGGTGCTGCAGCCCCGTGGAGCGGTGACAAGCAGGGGCTGGGGCAGTGAGGGGCTGATGGGGGTCCGTGGGCAGACACAGCAGAGCTGGGGGTGGGCTGGGTGCCGCAGAGCTCACGCGGGTGCTGTCAGCCCATGAGCAATAATTAGCGATGATCAAAGCGGCTTCTTCCCAACAGCCCTGGATGCAGATGCTTGGAAATCTCGGCGAGGGTTTGGGCTGTCAGCAGGGAGAAAACACCCCCAACCCTGCCCTGTGCAGGCAGACGTCAGCTGCTCCCAGGACCCTCAGCACCAGCAGGGTGACTTTTGGGGGTCTGGGGGGTAAGTGTCCCCATGGGCAGGGCTGTGCGTGGGTCACTGGTGTACAGGGCCTGGTGAGGCTTCACTCCCAGCCTGGCAGCAACTGGGTCTCTGTCGCTGCATCTCTGCAAGTCATGAAGGGAGAGTTAAGGCAAATAAGGAGCCTGGCAGCTCCTGGGGGACAGGAGCAGGCTGAGGAATGCAATGGTGCAGCTGCTGAGCTGTGATCTTGGTCCCTCCTGCACTGAGCTGGGGCTGTCCCCACAGCCAGGGCACCCCTGTCCCTGCTGCAGGCTCTCACCCGGGTTAACCCACTGGAGCCTGTCAGTGCCCGGAGCTGTCACAAACCCCTGTGCTCAAGTCAGAAGCTGGCAGACCTCTGCTCACGTGCCCCTGGTATTTCCCTCCTCCTCCTCAGCACCCACGGCAGGAGGGCTGGGTGAGACGTGCCCCAGCCACACTACATGTGGTTTGATAAATTCTTGCTTTGTTTTCGCTCGATTTCCACTGGCCTTCTCTGAGGACAATGTGTGTGAGCTGATCCAGTGGGGATGGCTGCCAGCTGCCTCCCCTCCATCATCCCCAGGAGAGCCACCAGTGTCTTCTCCTGCCATCGGGGTGCCTGTTCATGCTGGGAGAAGCCATTTCCAGGACCCAGCTCCTCTCCCCTGCTGCTGCTGCTGCTCCTTACTCGGCAGTGACAAGCAGGAATCCGTGGCAAACCCCTGCCCAGTGCTCCTGGCCTTCTCCCAGGCTCAGCCCACCAAGTGGAGGCATCTGGAAAAGCCCTGTTCTCCCCCAAACCACTTCCAGCATTTTCTCTGCTTGCCTGTGACCCCCTCCACTTGCTTAGGGCTTGCTCCTCAGCTGCATCCCCACCTGCATGGCCCCCAGAGTCCCCCCAGATGTTTTAGTTCCCCCTTTCCCTCTTCATCCTCCCCTTTGCAATTGCATAATGGAGCACATTGTGTCTGGGAGTCCCGGGACCTCTCCCTGGCTGTTGGGCTCAGTTTTGTCTCTGACTTCAAAGAGAGAGGGAAATCTCTGCGGAGCTGAGCCCAACAGCTGGCCCCAGCTGCTGTGGGACCATGCAGTGGGAGCGGGGAAAATGGGATAGCTGATGGACATGGAGGGGGAAGGCTGAACCTGAGCCACTGGTCAGGTTTTGGGGGTGCTCTCTGTGCTCCCACCCTGTGCCCCCTTTGCCGTTTGCAGGCAAGTGTCATCTCAGCTGTCACATGCCAGCACGCTTGTGCAAGCATCACACCATGGCAGGGGCACGGGACAGGGGTGTGGAAATGCTGGAGATGTTCCTGTATTTCCCCAGGAAGAGCCAGGCTGGTTGTGGCTCAGCCCCAAGAGCAGCTTTTGCTGCTCTTGAGAGAGGTGAGGGGAGAAAAGGGGGTGCCCAGAACAGGGCTGAGCTGAATGCAGGGCTGAGAGGTAGATGGGCTCTTAGTCCCCAAAAGCAACCTCAGGGAAAACAGCTCCTGCTATAAGGATTTCCTTCCTTTATTACTTTTTTTGAGGAGCCAGCTCCAGCTCCTGCTCTCCCTGCCGACAGCCAGCTCCCTCCCGGCCGGCACCGCGCTGGAGGGAGGGGTTGGCTGCCTGCGGCTTTCTCCCTTTTCCCTGCAAGACCGAGATGCTGATGTGTAAGCTCTGGGTCTCTTTGGCTCCCCAGGTCCTCCATGGCTGAAGCAGCGGCTGGGGGGAGGAGGCAGCTGGGAAGCCGCCCCTATAGCCACCCCTATACTCCTCCAGGCTCCTGCATACACATTTCCACTGCTGTCTGCTCTTGCTGGAGCTGGAACGGGTGTCTCTGAAGCAGCACGGGGATTACTGGGCTGTAAGGAACAGGGCAGCTCTCACCGTTCCATCCTTGTCCCAGCCGCCAGCGGGTGCAGCCCCGGCACGGCCAAGCCCTGAGCCGCCTTCGCTCCGGCAGCTCCTCTGAAACATCCCGGCTCAAAGCAATTTTACAACAAGTCTTCACTTCCAGGGAGTCTGACCTTTTCATTAATAAATCAGCCGTGTTATTGAACGTATGAATAATACATGATCACACCCAGCCCTGCGCTAAGCTCTGTGTGTAAAATTTAATTAATCCTCTCACGTAACGCCCCCGAGGGCCGGTGATGAATGGTTACGCACAGCTCGGGCTGCCAGCGGTACCCAGCCATGGCTCCCGAGCATCCCCGCATCCCGCTCAGCCCAGGGGATTTTTCCTTCCAGCAATGGTGGTTTTGTTTTGGTTTGGTTTGGTTTTGCTTTTTTGGGCTTTGGGGTTTGGTTTTGGTTTGTTTTTTTTTTTTTTTTGGATGCTTCTTTCTCTGGATGTTTTAAAGGGGAAGATTCCCTTTTGCCATGGAGCTGCTGGAGGAAAGCCCCGGCAGCATCCTCTCCCCGAGCATTTCCTCTGGGAAATAACATCGGCTTTTTCTTTCCCCGACCTTTTCCTGCTGTGCTTGTTAATAATGTGAAATCCTAAGTAAATGTCTCCATTCAGGTGTGTTTAACGGGAAACCATCAGCAAACACTGTCACCGCTGGTGCGATCTCCGGGAGACCCCCCCCAGGTATTTAAACAGGAACCAGTCCCAAAGATGCCCTTGATCCCAGCAGGGTCCTTCCCTCCAGCTGCCGCAGGGGAGGAGCGGGAATGTGTTTGCTTGTTTTGAAACTCAACAAAAGCTTTGACCCGGTGGCCGGTGTTAGTTTGACTCCGGGGGGCTGTGTTTGATCCCAGGGTTCGCTGCTCCCGCTCCCCTGTTTAACCTCGTAAGCGCTGGAGATACGGAGAGGGGGGATACGGGGCGGGGCGGGGGGGTACGGAAGGGGCTTCCATAGCAGCGACCTTGTCTCTGCCCCTCTAGTCAACGGGCTGGGGTCTTGCAGGGGAAATCCCAGCAGCTCAGGGTTAATTAGCAAGCAGCGCAACGAGGTCTGGCAATAATTACACGCACCCTTCGCCAGGAAGCAGCTACAGGCTCACGTGGCTGGTGCATGGGGGGATCGAGCCCCTCCTGCCCCTCTGCAGCCCGAGCAGGATGACACCCACTGCCCCACGCCACAGGGCTGCCTGGGGTCACGGGTGCGAGGGGGGAGGGTTTGGGTGGGCAGTGTGTGTGGGGCTGGAGCTGGGGGGTTGCGTGTGTGCGAACCCAGCTCCTGGGGGCTGCAGGGCCACGCAGCCCCGGCTGCTCCCCGGGCAGTGCCGGCTTTGCCGAGGTGCTGCGTGGAAATGGAAACCAGTTGCCACGTTCTCCCTCTAGTGGACATGGCCCTTGGGAGGCTCCCCACTGGGTTCCCCACTCCTGTGCTCGCTCCCCAGGAGGTGATGTGCTGGGGGCTTTTCGGAGGTGGGGTTGCTCCCGCTGTCCCTACTCCTGGCTGGGAAAGGTGGTAGCGCTGCACATGCAGCCATCACTGCTGGGAGGGGGATGTGGGTGTTGTGGGGAAGAGGATGGGATCACGCAGGGGCTCGGGGGTAGGTGTTGCAGCTGGTGGGATCTGGCTCTGGTCCCACCAACAGTGGGAAAAGCTCTGCCTGCTCCCACCGGCTGAGGAGCCAGTCCCCAGTCGCTGCCTCTCGCCACCCAAGCACGCTGCATTTCAGTAAAGGTACTGAAAAATAAACACGGTTCCTTACAGCTCCACACGCACAAATGTTACCCTTGGCTGCGTGCGAGGGGCTGGGCGCTCTGGGACTGAAGGGGCTTTTGTTGGGGAAATGGCTGCAAGAGCAATTTGAAAACTCCTTCCAGCTTTCTCTTCTGGCTTCTTCCTCCCAACCTTTCCCTGGATGGTGAAGAAGGTCCTGGGGGATTTATATCTTTGCCCCATGGCTTCACCTGCACAGCTCAGGGAGCATCCCCCTTTATTGGGCCAACCACTGAAGCCTGAGCGCCTGCACTTCAAGCTCCTTCCCATCTTCACTCCCAGCTCCCTGCAGGCTGTGTACACCCCGGGCTTCCTCCGCTCTCCCTCTCAGCCCCCCCAGTTAAATGTTTCTCAGAGAGGTTGTCTTGAAGTGTCTGTAGCTTCAGACATCCCTGGCAGGTTGCCTCTGAGGAGCGATTTCAAAGGCTTTAACAGCTTTCTGATACCAGCTCCACGTTGCTGCTGGGAGCTGTTGTAGCTGTGGGGTGGCTGCATGCAGCCAGCGGGACCCGGGCAAAGGGCTGGCACAGCCAGAGGCACCGTTGTCCCCAGGTTTTTAAGAAATGCCTGGTCAGGGTCACCAAACCTCCTGACCTTTCATGCACAGCTCAAGACCTGGGTGTGTCTTTCTGCGGACAACCAGGACAAGGCTGGAGCCAGCCTGGGATGGAAATATCACTTGTTTGCATCCGTAGCTATGGGTTATCTCTTCAGTAGCCAACAGCTACGTAAGGAGAAGTTTGGTTTTGCACATCAGGATGGTGTCTGATGGAAAGAAACTGGGCAGTAGCTGGGTGGCTGTGTGAACAGCGCTGGAGTGATGGGGAATAATCAGCCTTGAATTTGGGAGCTCTGACTTGGTGTGGGAGGCTCATGATTTGCTGGGCTGCCGGCTGCCTGCTCAGAGAGGAGCAAAGGGAAATGCAGGCTGTCGAGCTGCTGCTCAGGATGGTCCCTCCTGGGCCCTGGGACAATTTCAAGCTGCCAAGCAGAGGATGGTGTCAGCCCCAGCCCCAGCTTGGCAGATGGTCCCAGGAGGCACCAGACTGGGATGTCCTGCTGTCCATCCTGGCTGTGGTGGGACCACTCTGGCGTGGGGCTGAGGGACGAGGCCGGAGGCTCCCGGACGGAGAGGGACAGATGCTCCCGGGTGCCTCCTCCAGAGGTGCATTTCATTCTGATTTGATTGGTTACTGCGAGACCACAAAGCCGTGAACAGCTCTCGGATGTGTTCCCAAGTCTATTCCCCAGCCTCTTCCCCTGCACAGCCACCACCCCCCACCACCAAACCCTTCTCTTGCTATTTAATTGCCTCACTTAATCAATGCAAATGAGTTATGAGCCATGAATGATCTCTGATCCCAGTGCAAATCCCTGTAAAACATGCATCTGGAAAAACTCTTCCCCAGCCTTTGGCTGCTTTTCCCTTTGTGTTTGCTGAAGCACGTGCTGCTCCCCTCTCCAGGGCAGGCTGTACCTGCTGGGGCAGTGGCCGTTTTTCTGTGGGGTGCTGCAAACCCACCCATGACATGCCCTGTACCAGGGGAGGCTGGTGGACTTCCCCTGAGAGCATCAGAGGGTACCAGAAAATTATCAGGGCTTTTCCTTCTGTGCTGTTCTCATAGCAACATGGCTCTGCTCTCATCTTCATCCTCACCGATGTTCTCATCTCCATGACCCCATTTCTGTGCATTGCCACTGTCCTGCCCAGAGCCCCTCTCCTGTTTGGCAGGTTGCCCAGGTTTGAACACCCTCAACTTTCACTGCCAAGCTCTATCAATATGAACTTGCAGTCCTGCATGAAACCTGCTGAACGCTGGTGGCACACTGGGAAGGGTCAACCCTTTGGGGGTTTATGGGATGACTCCTTATTGAAAGCATCAGGGAGGTTGGTTGTGAAGCATCAATGTTTTTGTTGGAGGACAACAGCTGCATCTATTGATGTCATCCATTATCCATCCATCCATCCATCCATCCACCCATCCATCCATCCATCCATCCACCCATCCATCCACCCATCCACCCATCCATCCATCCATCCATCCACCCAT